>OY856412.1:430909656-431109656 GCA_963693085.1 Alisma plantago-aquatica | reverse complement strand
TTCTTTCTTTTTCTTTAAGCCACTGGTGTATTGAATGCGCTGATTTTTTTATCTACTCTCCCCATGAAGTGCACCTCAGAAGGTTATGGGGTTTAAACGAAATATTTCCACGCCGCCTTAAAGGAACCAGCAGAACCACGATGGCTTCTTAATGGTCTTTCACCCACTAACAGCATGAAAGAAATAACTCTGATGCTTTCACCTCGTAAATACAGAACCTTAAACTTGAGAAGAGATGAAACCATGAAAGGTAACGTTTCTTTTACATGCCATTAACATGGCAGAACAATTCTTTAAGATTACAGACATGTTTGTAAAGGTGGGCTTTAGCCCATTGTAATGAAAAAAACATTGCATGTATTTACAAGATGCTGTTGTTAAATTTCAACGAACATATTTACGGTTAGTATTGAAGAAATGCTTTGTAGATCATGCATCAGAGCGGACGATCTCGTGATGCCACGACCGGGGTCTTTAACAGATTCGATTTTGCAGCATCAAGAAGTGGATCCATTTCCACTGCCTTTTGGAAACAACTCCGAGCTTCTTCCCATTGTCCCTCAGCAACGTAAACAAGGCCCAAGTTGTTATGTGCAGGAGCATAGCCAGGATTGAACTCCAAAGACTTGTGAAGTATTTTCTTGGCGTGCTCGAACTCCTGTTGCTGCCTATATAGATTTCCAAGGTTGGATAATATGGTGTGCGCTTGTTCATGGGAGGCCAGAGAAAGTGCCCGCTTGTATACGGTCTCGGCAGATTGAGGATCTTGTGATAGCTGGATTGATACGCCTGCAATTCCATGCAACAGCATTCAGTAAATCTGAAAGATCACATATAGCTACATAAGTACACAAGTGCCATAATAGTGTTATAATTGAAAATGTCCGTGCTAATTACAACCATTCACAAGTCATGTGAAAATTGAACCATCAATACCTGACTAATTGAAGGAAATTAGTGATGATAACAGAAAGTGCTAATTAAATGAGTGCGGCCAGGATGTAACTGCTAGGATACATTCGTGGGAAGCCAAGAAGCATATTGAAAATGACTATTAATATAAAAGCGGGGTAGTAAATGCCAAGAACAAATTTAGAGATGGTTACTCTTAAGGGCCCGTTTGGGAGGGGGTACAGCAGCAGTGACCAGCAAATCAAGTAGCAGGAGCAATTGCTTTGTCGCTCTTCGCCAATGTGCTCAGAGCAGATGAGCTCTTAGTTCATGTAATTATTATACTGTATAGGTGTGGACAGCGACAAGGAATTACTTAATTGTCACCCAAGAGATATCTTGTGATCAGAAACCAAAGGGTCAATTCTCAACAATAGAGGGTGTCGTCGTTCCACAGCCTCAAAATCATTAAGCCAAGCCTACTTTAAGCCGATTAATGATCCAATCAGAAGAGCAGCATAATTTGTGATGGAAGGCGTTCATAGGGGAAGAGGTAGGCCGCAAATAACATTTGTTTTACTATTTAGAGTGAGGCTCCTTTCAATTCAACTTTCAAAAAGAGGTGTGCACAAGTGTGTAGGCCAAATTAGAGTAAGAAAAATATATCATCTATACATGCTACAAGTGATTCAAATAAAGCTTTGCAAATCTACATAATGGATGTAACGCAAAGGAAATGTCGTCAAAAATTATTTGATTTTTGGCAATCTTACTATGATCTAGGAAGAAGCGATTTGATTAGTTGAAAATAGAGTTACAATGAGTCATATTACAAGCTCGACTCAAGGTAAACTGTACACGTGGAGAATTATACGGGAAGTTAAAAGTAACGCTAATGAGCTTAAGAGAGGCCCATAGTTCTAATAAAACATATTAAATATAATTGTTTATTATACTAATACCCCCCTCAAGCTGGAGAGTGGATAGTACACATCGTCTATTTCCATATTGCTACACATGTAGTTGAAAGACAGAGAGAGGAAGGTGAAAGCTTCTTGGTGAAGATGTCAGCAATTTGCTCTCCAGTCTTAACGTGTGGTGTGGCGATCTTCTAGTGGTTGTCAAACTTGTGGAAATCTAGTAGAGGAATAAGCTTATCATTATTCTCTAATTAGAAACCAAGGAAATGATCATCTTAACGTCAAAAACAACTTCCTACAAGTTTCTTTATGCCTTCAACAATAATAACTACAAAGATCACTGAGAAGATGGGAGGTTTGAGCTAGCAGGGTCGATTTCATCACCAACTAGGCTGAATTCATTGACACATGACAACAAGTAGGCAATCAATGGAGCATGGAAGTTTACCAGGTTTCAACATTGATAATCCAACATCAACAAGTGCAGACATATGTAACCTCGAGGAATTAATCGCCAGATGTCGAGGATGTTTAGTACCATGGTTGGAAATATAAATTGCAGCTTTTTTATATAAGGAGGTGGAATGTATTCATCTCGCCACCACGAGCCAAGCAAAGTGGGGGCACAAACGACCCCACGTCAGACAATGTGTGTGTCTAGTTATACAAAGACTATACCCAAAAAGGAATTGCACAAACCGCACAAAAAAAGACCAACTCCACAAGTGAATTGTCCGACGAGGTACGAGGTTAGGTGTTAAGAGTCAAAACCCCACGGCAGGTTGTGTGCCCACTAAACGCTAGCCCTGGAGGGGCCACGAGCCCCATGTCTCAGAGCCTATTCCGCGCCCTTGTGGGCGAGAAGCCATGAGCAAGTAATCTCTGCTGCAAGGCAGGTTGGGACCAAATAATCCCCTATGAATTGCAGCTTGATTGTCACATATAAGGGCGGTCGGGGAGGACACAGGAAGGATGAGTTTTTCGAGAACATCTGTCACCCAATGAATCTCACTACGAAGATGGGCCATAGTCCTATATTCCGCTTTAGTTCTTGAACGAGCAACTATTAACTGTTTCTTGCTATGCTAGCTGATGGGATGATCTCCCAAGAGAATATAATAGTCAGATGTGGATCTCCTATCATTGACATCCCCGACCCAACCAGTATCAACATAACTGGTTAGGGAAATGTCTAGAGATGGAGGTTTTTTATATGGAAGACCACATCATGGTGCGTTTTTCATATAGTGTAGGATATATCAAAATTGCGTCCAGTGATAGACAACAGTCTGCTAACTACATTGATTGCAAAGGAATTATATGGATGGGTGATCGAGAAATCAATCAGCCGTCTCACTATGCGTCGATATTTTGCTCAAGACCCTTGAAGAGCTCCCTGCTAAAAATGACTTCGGTTCGGTTTGGTCTAGTCTCAAGCCAAAACTATTCAGTAATCTACTAGTTTGATGATTAGATCGATTTGATATTTAATAATTAGAGATAGTCAACAATAAGTTCTGTTATCTGAGACCATGAAACAAAGAGTATTAAGGATCATTTATGTTTAACCAAATAAGATATGACTAGTTAAAAAAAAGTAGATGCAACCACAATATAGAGTAAATACACAAGGTGTATATTTATGTATATAAAAAGGTGCATTAACTGAAGATAAGAAAGATCTACCAAAATAATAAAATTGACTTCCTACTCTACAACTAGGGCTTGCCACATGACATGCAATAGTAGAGTCGGCTTGTGTATGCAACAGTAGGAAGGGAACCAACTTTTTTTTGGATTATAATAACGATTGAGTGTAGTTTAAATGGTCATAGTTATATTTTATTCAATGAAGTGTGTCTAATAGTGTTTTGGAGTTTATTGCTTTTCAGACACAAAATATAATTCAGTGCCTTAGGGATTGCATATATTAAATTTCTATCATTATACTTATATTAATTGATATACATGCAAATTATATATATGTTAAATTACGTTGTATAACAAAATAGAATCATTATATTGGTCTGGTCTAGTCTAAATGGTCAGGCCGGTCTTGCAGACTGAGACCGGAGCATTGAGAAATGGTCTGAAGATTTTTTGAGACCAAACCAAGCCACATCACCTCTCCAAACTAGTCCAAGCTGGTCGGTTTGGCTTGGTCTAGTCTACTCTGGTAGTTTGGTTTTTTTGCCCACCCCTAGCCCTTGTTCCAGCTTGATATCAAAAATGCCGTCCTCCGTGATCTATTGGAGGTATATATGCAGACTCAACCGATCACTGTACTACCTCAAGCAATCACCAAGGCCATCTTTTGAGTGGTGTTCTTGCCACTGTAGTCTTTTACAAATATTCTAGTAATCACAATCTTTTCTTTTCTAAAACTGCTTCTAGGTCATCATCCTCGTCGTCTATGTTGATGATATCATTATTACTGGAGGTGATACTACAAAGATATTTGCATTGGAAGATTCTTTAAAGTTAAATTTTCACACAAACGACATGGGACAACTCCACTCAATGTTTTAAAAAACGTTAAGTGGTAACCGTGCGGACAGCACCTTGTAACTGGTTAAGCGGTAAGCGGCCGATTTTTGAAAAAACGGATTTTAATTTCCTATATAATTTTATACAAAATTACATATATATATGTATATAAACACTAATACTCTTTGGAACTTTTATATATATCTGAAGATTCTAAACACTCTACCCAACAATACAAAACACCCAAATAGTTTATAAGATAGCTATAGACAATAATTATAGCCATTATATAATAAACAATAGATTTGACATGGATAAAACACCCTACATACATGATACAGAAAAAAATTTGCATCACATGTTTACATAAATAATAGACTAATTATTGGATACCTTTCTAACTTATTGTTATATGTGCATATCATCAATTAGTCATACATTACAGCAGTACATTTAACTAAAGTATGCATTCTAAAATTAGATAATAGTTACATATATTTTACTTGTATAAATTACATTTTACAGCAGTACCCAATTATCCCAACTTGCATTAAAAGTATGCATTCTATATTAGAACTAGGCTTATCTTTGGATATTTAATGTATATAAGTTTAATATATTATAGTCAATAATACTTGGGACCATATAGTTTATATAAAGTTACAGGTGTACAGAAAAATTTAAAAAAAGGACAAAAAAGGGCCAAAAAGCGGGAAAAAAAGGGTAAAAAAAGGAAAAAAGGGCAAAAAGCGGGAAAAAACAGCCGATTAATTACAAAAACGGTTAACCGGCGATTCAGGAAAAATTTAAACGGCCTGGGTGCTGGGCCGATTAATCGGCCGTTTAATCGGCCGCTCAGGCCGTTTTTCAATTCACTGACTCCACTACTTGGACATTGAGGTTCTTTGCTCCAAAAATGGCATCATATAATCGATGTTTGGCACCAGTCTCATCCTTGCATGACCATGATGAAAATTGATGATTCCATCTACTCTAGTGATATTGATACACTTAGGGGCCGTTTGGATGGCCCCTTCAAAAATGCAGCTGTAATGATAAGTTATGGGAGTTGAAGTGCAGCAATTAACGAATGTCTCAAGTCCAATATACATCGTTTGGTTAACAATGAACGGCTTGAAGCATATAACAATGGCCTGGAGGGCTGATTATTGGAGGAGAGATATATAGGATTGACCAGAAATGCTTCTCCTTCAGGCTATCCATGGCCATGAGATCCCCTCCCCTGATCCATGGCGACGTCCTGGAGGAGGTTGAAGTTCAGACCACGTCTGGCGCCGGAACGCGGACAGGCCATTGCTTGACGCAGCATCAGAGACGGTAACCTTCTGGGCGGTCTTGCCACGGTGACCATTACTGCAGGAGAAGCCATGGAAGAAAGGGATCACCATCATCCTACTAATGGTATGCTTGCCACCACCAGTGACAGCACTGGATCTGGGTGTCGCCTCTACGGGATCATCATCATCGTGGATAACGCCGCCTCCACGGGATCATCATCGTTGAGGACGAGGATCGATGCAGACTGTACTAGTTGTAGAACGGGAATGACAGGGGCGGGCTGAATGAGTACTTGGACGTGGAGGAAGGTACGAGCCGAAGCCGAGCGCCGACATGGCCCTCTCCAGTATGGAGGTTGATCCAGCACCGCAATCGCCTTTGCTTCCTGCCCCATCCTTCTCCGGCAGCCGTGCCAGGAGGTGACGCCCAAATCCGGAAGCGGTGCAGGCTGTGGAAGCTTCCGACCTTGTACCTGCGACGCGAACGAAGAAGAGAGACGGAGTGGAAGACGGTGTGGAAGGCGGAGGACGGGCGGTGGAAAACAGGACAACGGTCGAGAAAGGGGTATCAAGGGCATGGGTTCTGAGCTGACGGACGCCTGTGGTATTGTAAAAACCGCCGATTTTGGCGGATTTTGAGAAGTCCGCGCAATATACAGGGAAATACCAGGCCGACGACTACCGGAATTCGAAGAATACGTGTCGGATCGTCCAAACGACGTCTTTCTGAATGTAGTAATTGAAATACCGAAATCAACTACAATACCTCATTGAAATACAGCATCCAAACGGCTCCTTACAAAAAGAATGACAGAGGATAATCATGAGAGAATATGTGATGGAAAGGGATAAGAGGGATGACAGAAAAAAATTATGTGAGGGTTACAGTCCTAACTAGCTTCACGGAAATTTATGATCTTTTCTTAAGGATCGTATTTAAAATGCAAACTTTTGTATTTCGCGAACAAAGAACTTCTATTTGCTCAACAACGTGTGTATGTATGTGCATGTAAATCATATATGTATATCCTCTGATTTTCACCCAACATAGCTCTAAATAGTGGAGTATATTTTTATTGTTTTAACCCGAATTTCCACCATTATTCCTGAATTCTTAGTTTTGTAGCTTGGCTGAAAGCATCAGATATACCAAATTTATGACAATGCTACTTATGATGTTGGTCGGATCTCATGTATCTCCTAAATCAATACCCATAACAAAAATTCACTTTTGTTGAGCCAAATTTCCACAAGAAAACACGGTTCAAGAACTCAGAATAGCATATGAAAAAATGCCAAAGAGATTGTAGGACAAGATATTGGTAATTTATCTTTGCACATGGTACGATTCTTGGTATGGCATCTAGCCTATGTATAACATATGATTGATGTATGTGCACATCATGGAAGGTGCATTAAGGCCACAAATCCACACAAATGATGAACAAATATAAGCATATTGAGGAGAAGAAAAAAAGATGACTGGATAAAAGATCAAAGAGAAAAGGAATGGCCTGTTTCTGAAATCACTTTCATTTGCATAGTGACAAGTTTGGGATTTGGCAATTTTTCGGCTGTAAGGAAAGAATCGAAATTTGGAAAAAATCGAGAAAAGTCGTGAAAAGATCGATAAATTTCGGTCAAAATTCGGTCAACTATTCGGAAATAATCGAGAATAAGTCGGCTATATAAGTACACACACACACACACACACACACACAAACACATATATATGATCACAGGAGAATCAAGTTGCACAGTAAAAAAATCACTCTGATTGGGACTCGGTATAACACCCACCAAAGGAAGATAAAAAGGCCTTAGCAATCTATAGCAGCTCGGATCTGGAGCCACATATTGCATCTTCCTTCAGATTTCTTTTTGCTCGTCAATGTAAAGCAATAGAGAGAGACATCATCTATCATGCACACCCCTTTTGTATACCAGCATAGAAATTTTGACCCTGGGCATTGTCATGAATCAATGTGCCCTGTTTATTTGAAAAGAATCGAGCTGTTTCATTGGTTGGGCATGCCCAACATGGACCCATGAATGAGCAATTTAAGATAAAAAAAAAAAAATCAAGAAGGCAGGAACTTGAAGGGGAAGAGGTAGACCCAATTCCCCAGATAACAAAGGAAGAGAACTAACAAAGAAGTTGGTCATTTACAACTCCGAAATGTGGCACACAAAGGAGCTAAAAGTAAAACGAGTTGATAGAGTCAAGCCAACATGGTAATGATTGAGACATGGATGTTGTTGCTGTGTTTCCACATAAAATAAAGTTTCTCTTTTGCTTGGCAGAAACAGAAATCAAACAAGTCTAGTAAAGCTAACCCAGATTTGACCATGCGTAGCTGCAATCAGTGTTCCGAGCTATAGACGCCTTCAGAAACTTTTGTGAAGTAGCAAATTGGAGAGTACAGAGATCGTGCAAGCCAAGTTGATGCCATGGCAATGAATCGTCCACATCCACCTCAATGACCTGTCACATCAAAGGATGAGTGAGTTTGTTCTATCTTTGGCCAACCATACCAAAACTCTCATTTACCAAAAAAAAATTAAATAGTATGTTCATATTAATATATATTTCTTCTACTGAAACTAGGAACATAGTCAATGCAGCATAAAATCTATAAATTGTTTAGTCCTTTTAATCATCTGAGTCCTTTTGATCATCTAATGCCAGAAACAATTGCATAATAACAAAAGGAAGACGATGGATTCTTTTTTTAAAAAATGGAGCAAGTTTGACACCTATTTATAGTTAAAGAAAGTCTCTTTTATATTATTGACAACTTGGCATATTACCTTCACTGTCCATTTCCCCTTAGTTCCTGGTCCAATGAGGGCATGATATTTTTATGAGTACGATTATAGTACCAAGATGTTAGATATATCCCGCTGAGGTGAGCACACGGATTCAGAAACATGCACAGAATTTATCAATAAGAGTGAACAATTCAGACAGTAAGATATCATCGTTTACATAATAAGATTAATGCCTTGATTTGAAAATGTTTTTATATGACGAGGAATTATTAGATTAAGATAGTAAAAAAAAATAATCTGAGGAGGTAGGAAGGCATAGAGGAGAAAACACCAGGTGGAGCTGAATGAGAATGATTGTCAGAGGCTATAGGCAAGGTAAGGTCTACAGATGAGGCTGGTAACAGGTGGGCGAAGCCAGCACTGAGCCGCTGACAGAAACATTGTGACAATCATTCCAATAATCAGTTCAAATGTTTAGAAACCTCATTTCATTGATGCAAGATAGAAACATCATTTTGATGGTTCTTTAAACACTATTGTCCGATGTAAAGAGGGGAGAAAAAAATCGGGAAAGAGGCAGGTGGTACAAAATTGAGGGACAAACAGATGGTTCTAACTTCAAAAAATGGAGAAAATCCTAGCATAATGAAGTAGAATGTCTTTTTTCTTAATAGAAAAGGGGAAATATCCTAGTAGGAGGGCGATGAAAGAACAGAATGAGAACATAGACTGCAAAAGGAAAGAGCATAGACAGGAGGATCAAAGAGAAGTTAAGAAGGGAAATGATAGGAGGAACATGCCGGTTGAAAATTGAATAAATGAGGAAGAAGATTAACTAGAGCAAAGAAAAAAGAGGGGAAGCAGGGAATACATGGAGCAGCAGCCACTGGAATGGCTTCTCTGGACACTACAGGGGGTAGATGTTGTGGTCTTTCAAAATTGCCCCATGGAGTTTCTTTAGTCACTCGAATAGGGTAGGGTAGATGTTATGGTCATCTAAAATGCCACAAGACAATATTAGGTGCTGATGGTCATTTCTCAACATTGATGGTGGTTGTGGAGGGTTTGGCATCAGATATGCAACCAGACCATACTTGTTAAGGCGGCAAGGCGACACGGCATTGGGGCCGAACGCCTTGCGCCTTGGCGCGACTAGGCGCGCCTAGGCGACCTTTAAAAATAATAATTTATGTATATATTTTATGTATATATACATGTGTCATGGTTTTTCCCCACTCATATACACACATTGTGTAGTTATATATGTAGTTATCTACATATTTATAGTCGATCTCTCCATATATATATATTTTATTGTATGAAAAAATAACCAATTACATTTCTAATATATTATCATTTGACAATAATGTCAAGGACACGAAAAGAATTATTGTAAAGAATGTAAGAGTGATCAACATATAAATATATATTTATTGTCATACATAGCTACAAATATTAAGCAATGCAATCACTATCCTTCATAGCATAGCTACTTAGTACAATCTGAATTGAAGGTGCAAACTAAGAAAAATCAAATGTGTACTAAGAGTATTAGATCCAGTCAAACAAAAAAGAGTATTAGATCCAGTCAAACCCAAAAACGAGTATTAGATCCAATTAAAAAGTGATATTTGGCACATAAAATAGGCAACACTATTAATTTTGAGTATTGGTGTAGCCATATCAAACATTAAAATAAGTAAATATACAACTAGACCCACAAAACTAGGTCACTGTAGCATTATAATAAAGCGTCCTCGCCTAGACACAGCCCTGGGGCGCCTTGACGCCTAGGCGGCCGCCTAGGCGCGCGCCTTGACAAGTATGAGCCAGACATACCCTAGACACGCCCAAGTCCAAACTTCTTCAATGTAGGGAGGTCATCGATTGATTTGAGTTATATTTTAACACATCTATCCACCCATAATACTAAAAGACATAGAGCATAGTATACACACGTATGTAGCCAGGCAAATCGTACATGTTAAGGAGGCAAGATACCATGAAGTAAAGGTCTGGTGCTTGACGCCACGGTGTGCATGGATGCCTTATATTATATATATATATATGTGTGTGTGTGTGTGTGTGTACCTCCCTCTGTCTCTCTCACTACGTATATCCCTTAGAAATATATATATATATATATATATGGTAGCGATCCAGTGAGAAACATTCTACGGTGAGAGCATGAGAGGCATTTGAATAACTACAAATTGGGAGTTGTTTTTGAAAATCCAACCGTATAGATTGGAAAAAGCATCATTTCATTTACCTTCTCACAAAAAATCATTGCAATCAGACATTATTTACATGGCCATATGTACAATGTACACTTTTTACATCCAACGGTTAGCTTGAAATTCAATATAGAGCGTCGAAAAGTATTTTGTTGTTGTGAATGATCTACAAATTGGATGGTGATAAAATTTTGTAGGGAGGTAAATATTAATATATATTAATATATACTTGTAATCTATACGGTTGGATTATGTAAAATTGATTTATATGGAGAGTTATTCAAATGCCTCTCATGCTCTCGCAAGATATGTTTCTCACTGGATCGCTGCCCTCTATATATATATATATATATATATATAGAGAGAGAGAGAGAGAGAGTCAGGCTAGAATACACTCGAGTGTATTCGGAGCGGAATACAATCAAGTAATTTTCATGATGCAATATTTTTTTCAAAAATCTAATCCGTGGATCTTCTTAAACATGTTGTGAATAGCTCATATACAAAATTTGAGCACATTCGGACATTTATAGGTCATGTTATAAAGACCGCAAAAATTATGCATTTCAAATTAGTTTCGCGCATTGATTTTATTGCTAGAGTCAGGCTAGAATACACTCGAGTGTACAGATCGCACGAATACACTCAAAATGTTTGCATATCAAGACTATTTTTTGTAAAATGTAAACCATTGATCTTCTCTGTCATACTATAACTAGGCTACATACAAATTTTGAGCCCATTTGGATGAGTGTAAGTCACACATATATATAATATATCCAATCTAAGGGATATACATAGTGAGAGAGAGAGAGGTACATACACACAGACACACATTATGTGTGTACCACTCTCTCTCCCTCTCACTATGTATATCCCTTAGATTGGATATATATATAGAGAGAGAGAGAGAGAGTTTAGGAAGTATGTACCATCCGGTATATGTATCAGCCACTAAAATGGTATACGTTCAATCCGCTAATTAAATTTAGCCACACGGATTGAACTAAAAATTATTTAGATTGAATGTGTTTAAAAATTCACAACCATATCTTGCATGTATTATGAGATATAGCAAATCTCATCCAACGGTTTATGCAATTTCTACAACTTAACGTTGATTACAAAATTTATGTATTCTTTATTTGGAGGATCTAGGAAAATCAAATTGGGGTGATTTTGATACACATGTTATCTAAAGGGTAAAAAACACATCCATAAGGTCGGATTCATCTGCAGAGTTTTATAATCATCATAAATGAGGATGGGTACATGTAAGCTACATGTAATTCGGTACACAATTCTTCTAGCTATACATATATATCCATGGGCTTTTTTTTTTGGGGGGGGGGGCTAAAGATTTTGTAGGTGAGTACATGTAGCTTATATGTACCTATCTTAATTTAGCATGATTGCAAAACTCTACAAAATGATTCAACCTTTTGGATTCAATGTATATCCCTTAGATTACATGTCTGTCAAAAAACACCTCGATCTGACATTATAGATCATCGAGTGAGAGATGTTTATATACGAATCAATGGTAAGTTGCAGAAATTGCATACACAGTTAAATGGAAAGCTATATCTCATGATATAGATGAGATACGGTTGCCATTTTTCAAACATGTCTAATCTAGGCAATGTTGATTCAATCCGCATGATTAGATTTAGCTAGTCGGTTCTACCTATTACATTTTAATGGCCAGTACATAAAAGTTGCATGGGCGTACACACTTTCTAATGGACGATACACAAAAGTTACATGGGCGTAGCCACGCCCACACGCACAGACGCACACGTACATACACACACACACACATGTGTGTAGAGAGAGAGAGGGAGGGAGAGAACGAGAGAAATTTATGGCCAAATTCATGAAAATATACATATATTTTATGGTGAATTCGAAATAAGTACGGACGAAATCCCATAACCAAATTACATTTTAATGGTTAATATCCGTATTTTAAGTCCCTATAATAGCAAGGAGTGGCTCTAAGATAGGTAGTTAGGTACTACACATTGTAACTATATCCCAAATAGAGATAAGAATCTTTATATGAATAGGTAACCGAATTTTATATAATTCATATCATTTTCACTCTTACAATGCTTTGTATATATATTTACACGAATATGGTATTTGAGGTCCCTATGACAAGCAAGAATTGATCCAATAAAACTATTATGATCTTATACATTGAAAATAGATTAAAGTCCGCAATATAAAAATTGAACTCAAGGTGTATACTAAGAGATATCTGAAAATGGAAATAAGGCTTTTAATTCAGATAATAATCGTACTCAGATATCTAAAATATACATAAACAATTATTTGGACGTTAGGACCCTATAAAAGACATTAATACCATTTATAAGCCTAGGGCCCCAAACTACATAAGGTTGCACATAAGTTGTGGCACAAGTCAACATGTGGCCCCTTGACACACAGGCACCACCTTAGTGGGCGCCTTAACATGTGTCAAAACATATCAAATATATATCATTATCATTCTAATCATTTTCTTATATTTTGCATTCCAGGAGGACCAACCTCAGCAAGACCTGTGACCTCACTGAAGATTCATAAGAAATACATGGAAAAGATTAAAGATCCAGTACTGAGTTCTGAGAGAAGGAAAATTAGAATAAGCCCTCCTGAGCATTTTTTGTCTTCTCTATGTAAACCAGTGTTCTCATATGCCCCGCATGAGGCCGCTTATGCGGCCGCATATGCGTATGCGGCCCTCAGCCGCTCCGCATACAACTATGCAGTGCTATTTTTGGACATGGACCGAATATGCGACCGCTTAGGCCCCGCATTTCATTTGGTGACTTAACTAAAAAAATATAAATAAAACTTCAAATATAATCAACCAAATTAAATGAAAACTTCTATATAGTTGGTTTTAGATCAGATATTAAAATTTTGCTACCTCAGAAATAATTCCGTTTTGAATTAGCGGTGCACAATATATTATTACATTTTACAATTATCAATGTTTCATTATGCTCTTTCCTTTGCTCTTTTTTTCTCTTCTATTTTGCTCTAAGATTAAAACATGTTCCACTTCCAACAGTTCTGATTTTGTCTTGTATAAAAGGGGAATCTATTGGAGATATTAATTGGATATGATACTTTCTTTTACAAAGTATCAAATTTGTGTGTTGCCTAGGGAGCAATTTCTATTCCCTACAACTTTTTCTTCTCCATTTATTACTGACTTGACTTCTTCATATCATTTTGATGTTTTGATTTTGTTTTTGATGTTCTTTTTCTATTTCTACTTTGAACTGCCATGTGTTGTGTTGCTGTGGTTATTGCTATTGTGTTCATTCAATAAATGTTCTGCTATAAACTGTATGTGTTAGTGTGTTGTGTTACTTGTATATTGTAGTCCATTATATAAACTTAGGGTTTTGTTGATTGATTTTTCTTCTTAATGATTGGAAAATATGTGTTTCTTTTTTCATGATGTAATGATCTGTTGGTACATTCGGCTATTGGGCTATGCAACCAGATAGTGTGAAATTTATGGTTATGATTATATTTTTTAAATAAATATATGTATAAAATATAGGATTTATTAAAAAATCCAAAAACGCATATGCCCCGCTTATGCTCCCGCATTCCGCTTATACTCTATGCGGTACCCTGACCGAACGCATACCGCATAACGCATTTCAGAACATTGATGTAAAGTCCATATCAAATTTATAGAAGCATGAAGAGTGCATTTGCTTGAACATTGTTGGGATTGAATCTTAGATGATGATAAAGACTAGATAATTAAGCAAGTTGACAAGCTAAAAACATTAAGGTGGTGCTTCCTGAGGGGTCTAACCTGCTTTAATGACCGGACTGCACACTCCTTGGCCTCTGACAAAGCCTTCTCTGGAGTTTCAAAAGCTGCGGAAATTTCATGCTGCGCCTTGTGAGCCATTGCGAGCCCAGCCCATGCGATTGGAAGGTCAATTACTGCAGGGTCTCCATCCTTAATTATTGAGACCATCTCGTTAGCTGCCCAGGCAAGTTGTATATTAGGATCTTGACACCGCTCGGCATCCTTAATCCGATGAAGTGCAATAGCAAATCGAGTAGACATGTGATGTGGTTCTAGCTTTGCTGCCTGAACAAATTTTTACAACTAAGAGATGAAAGTAACAAAGAAAAAAATCACAAAATCACCAGAAAACACAATGAGCATTTGGTAATATAATATACAACTGTAGCAAATAAGTCAAGGAAGATGCCACAGATCCACAGGTTATATATAGTATACAACTGTAGCAAATAAGTCGAGGAAGATGCCACAGATCCACAGGTTGAAAGGGAATAGATGATACCCAAGCCAGATATCATGCATTTTTAAAGTGGAAAGTTATGCTAGATAACAGTAAACACCGCCTTAACTCAATAGGCACATATAGCTCCCAAGTAATTGATTCATCCCTCTAAAATGTTTAAATTCTATCGTCAGAGTGGAGAACAGGGCTGGTTTAAGAAAAGGTAACTCATGTGAGCATGAGTAGATCAGCCAATAATCTGACAATAATTCCAGGATGCCATTATTTCATTATGTGTGTAGGTTGCAGCGAGCAAAGAACAAAGACGACCATTATGAATTTCACAGCCTAGAACCAAAAGAATGAAGTCGTTCCTTCTATAAAGAATGAAAAGAGAGGACACTCCATTATTTTTACAATAACCCAAACACTCCTTGTAATGGAATGGATCCTTTAATTCACTATATCCTCTATTCCTATAGCCACCATATCTTTATTTTTCTGCCCTAAATGGACTTGATTAGGTGATGGATTTAGTACCGGAATAGATTGTATCCCACTGGTAGTCACAAATACCAATCACACCGTGCCTTTTACGCTTTAATATCAACTTAGCAGCCTAATTGTGCAATGTGATTATTTGTTCCTTGTCATCTGTCTGGTTTTGACCAAGAAATGAAATATTAGGGCTATAGAATAGTAACACTGAGGAATTTGACAACAAATGGTGCAAGAAATAGTAACGTGGTACCAAGGTTCACAAAAAATTGCATGTAGTAAATGAACAGAAAAAACCTAAAATGCCTGATGATAGAGCAGAGGGTAGTGCCAAAAACACAGAATGAAAAATTGGGTTTATAATAATATATAAACAGAGCATGTAAACCACAATGTGATTAATTCATGTACAAGCCTAAACCTTTAAACCAGCCATGATCCTCATTTTCAATGCACCTCGAGATCCCCATTTAGACCTCATAATTAGCTATCGAGATTTCCAGGTGATCTCTATACCACTGAATGATAACCTCATCGAAGGATGTGCCAGTATCCAACTGGAAGAGGACGCTGCTATCTATTATATCCTCAAACGCTACCAGGTCAATGAATGCTTCAAAATGACAGAAAGCATTGTGGAAAGAAGCTAAAAATTTTACCAGAGGCAGCAAACTGAAAGTTCAAGATCACTCTCTTTCATTGCTAAGTGATGGCTAGCAGCCAAATAAAGAACTAGACATCTGATGAGATTCAGTGCCTTTGTGATGTTTTCATAATAGGACAAATATTGTAATTCTACAGTGCCAATATTATTTGTCATAATCTTATTTCCAGAGAACCTCATTTCTACAATCTGAGTACACATATGATAATCACAAGAATGAATATCACAAGTCTTATTTTGAAATAAATACAAATTTTGACAAGTTCCAGATAGAAGTAATTGAGATATTTAACATTACTTGTTCCAGGCACTTCTTTGCTCGTTGATGCTCGCCAACAACACTATATGCATTAGCAAGATCAAGCCATACAAGTGCAGCTTTTGGTTCGGCTTTTGCAGCAGCTAACAAGCACTGTTTGGCCACATTTGCCACTTCAAGCTGATCCTGGGAAATCCCTTCTGTTCCATTTGCCCCAGCTCCTGAACATGATCAAGAAATGGATTAGTTACCAACTTCATTGTTTGAGCAGTACTTTGCCCCCAACGGGTGCCTGCAGAGAGGGAGGGGGACTATTTCTAGATCAGTTATGAACAAAAAATATTCACACGTGCTAGGCTGCTAGCACCACAGATTACCAAATTTGATATCGTTTTCAATAAAACATTTAGTGAAGTGTCAGAAACTCTGGTATCTTCTCAATTTCCGGAAGAGTTACAACAATCAACTGTATAAGATGCCTCAATTCCAAAAACATACTTCCAATTCTAAACAAACTGAACAGTCAAAATTGACTTTAAGAATCATCAAGTCTGCTTCCTAACTACTACTACCTAAAGACCAACTAAAAGGTAGTGAAAATTAACTCAAACAGAGGTAGGAAGGCAATTGGCCTAAATTAACCTGGGAACAGCTTATAATGAGAGATTTTGAATCTCTACATCTTGATCAGAATATGACCCATAACAGGGCTGATTGGAAAAGAAGGATCCGTGTAGCTGGCTCAAACACGGTTGGGATTGAGGTTTAGATGAAGTATTGAGAAGCGGATAAAAATGAGAAACAATTCTTATTCCAGAAAAATAGAAGTAAATGGCTCAAGAGAACTAGGGAGTTAGCTAGTGTTCAGGCAAAGCTTACAAGTGTTCAGCTTTGCAAGCAAATATCTAGTAGTGTGATTCAAGTTCTTATAAACTCTTCAAAAGTGTTTTAGAAATCACATCAAACCACACTCTATTATGGGTCATCTGAGACCAAATTTTTTTATTACTAAATAATATAGAAAAGACCAATGAGGCTGCCAAATGCAAGTTTATCACTAATGTACACATGCAAAAAAATAAGATATATGTCAGGGAAACATGTGATCTGGAAGAATAATTATCAAATAGATGAACTTTTTTGAATTTTTGTCAGAGAATAAATTCAGAAAGAAAATCTAACTTTCTTCATATAGATTTATTAACACATTACTAGATTGCTTATACAATGAGTCAAGCCTATCTAAGTAGTCAACCATGGAGCTCATCCAAGCACTTATTGATTATGATACATACAGATTTAGACAATCACACTTATGTGTTATGTTAGAGCTAACGGGCTTAAGCCCAATTCCATACTATGCACACTTTGAGTCAGCCTACTTAAACACTTCTAAATCTTTCCTCTATAAAAAGGATCTTGTATCAGTTTAAGATCAACTGCAATATCTAGCTGTCAACGTGGTATCGGAGCAATTGATACCCTAGCCTAAATGTCGTCCCAGCTTATAGCCATAACCCCCCCGGATTTTCTTTCTCTCTAGTGGCAACAGCAGCCACCACTAACCCCCCTCTTCTTCCTCCTCAACCACCACTCCTTCCTCCTCACTCTTCCAGTCATTGGCCCCTCCCTTCTTCCTTCTGCGGCAGCCGACAGCTGTCGGATGGACTGAGGCTGTCATCACTGGATAGGCCTTCCTCTGCTGTCTGCCTGCAACAACTGCAGCCAGCAGCCACAGGGGCTACTAGCCGCTGCTGTCAACTAGCTTTTTTGAGACCTGGCTTCATAGCAGCCGCAAGAGGAGTAGAGACATTTTCCCTCCTTGATATGGACCATAAGGTGTTACGACAGGGCATGCTGCCCTCTTTTCTTCGGGTGTCACGATTGGACTGTGAAGAGTTTTATCCATGTTCCTTCTTTATATCAGATTGCTTAGGAAATAAAGGACCTCCTTTTCTCTTCTCCTCATGCAATTTCCCCTAATGCAAGAGAGAGTCTACTATTCAGCCGTGTGATATTTATCATTCTACTAAAGCGCTTCATTCCTATAGTGGTGTTATCTCTCTCTACAATGTTTCTTTCAAATAGCCTTTATCTATCCTCTACAGTGTCTGAACAAAAGGTGCAGTGCTAAGAAAAGGTGAAGCCCGCTACTGTCTACAATCACAGCGCTAGTATCTCTGCTATCAAATTGTATAGTCACACTATCTGCCTCGGATGAATGCCATATCTACATTGTTTGTGTTGCCAGAGAGAAGGTGTAGAATATGTTGTGTGTATTATAGAGGGGTATCCTTTATATAGGATTATGGGTGGCTGCCAATACCCCTTTACACAATGTGGGACTAATCCAAATATACAAGAATATGGACAGACTTATATATGTAACACCCCCTCAAACTGAAACTGATCTATAGACATCATAGGCACCCAATTTGTTATATAAGATTTTAACCCCACATCCATTAGGATCTAGTAAATAAATCTGCAAGTTGATCTTTTGAGCGGACTGGTATGAGTTTGATCAACTTGTCTTGAAACTTCTCTTTGATGAAGTGACAGTCAATTTTGATGTGTTTTGTGTGTTCATGAAAGACGGGATTGGAAGCTATGTGAACTGCAACTTGATGTCGCACTGCAATTCCATAGCTTTGGATTGTGGAAACCCTGATTCTTCGTGAGGTTTTTGACCCGTAAAAGTTCACCGGTGACATCAGCCGTAGCCCAATAGTCAGATTTTGCGCTTGAGCAAGAAACGACACTTTGCTTCTTGCTCTTCCAGAAGACCAGGTTACCTCCTGCAAAGATACAATATCTAGTCACAGATCGTCGTTCAATGACCGAGCCTGACCAGTCAGCATCTGAAAAAACATGCACCTTTAGATGCCCATGATTAGTTTAGAGGAGTCTTTCCCGGAGGATCGTTTGAGATAATGGAGGATGTGAATAACACTATCCCAGTGATCAATATGTGGTTTCTTCATGAATTGACTAACCACACTTGTAGCAAACAAGATGTTTGGCCAAGTAACTACGAGATAATTTAGTTTCCGAACCAGTCTTTTGTATTGTCTAAGATCAACAAGAGGCTCCCCCTAATCTTTATACAATTTAATTTTAAGATCCATAGGTGATTCTACAGGTTTTGATCCCAACATGCCCGTTTCTCAAGGAGATCTAGTACGTACTTGTGCTGAGAGATGATAACTTTGTCTTTGGATCTCGCCACCTCAATACCAAGGAAGTATTTGAGAGAAGCAAGATCTTTGGTTTGAAATTTTCTAGAAGAAACTGTTTTAGACGTGCAATTCCTTGGTGATCATCATCGGTAATAACAATCATCATCGGTATAGATCTCTTCGACAGGTCGCCATGAAGGAAGCCATTCTGATATCTAACCAATGCAATGACTAAGAGAAGTGAGCAGCTAACGAGATGAATAAGCGAGCATATGTCAGAAGAAAAGTCTCTAGATAATCTTCCCCATAAACTTGGGTGTAGCCTTTTGCAACAAGTCTTGCTTTCAGACAGTCAATAGTCTCATCTGGACTAACTTTAACTGAGTAAACCCATCTACAACCAACTACTGCTTTATCTAGAGGAGCGGGCACTAGACTCCAATGTGCCATTTTTTAGATAAAGCAGCTATCTCGTCCTTCATAGCTTGTTTCCAACCTGGGCGATTTAGTGCAACAGAGATACTACGAGGTAGTTGGAGAGTAGATAGGTTGGAGATAAAGGCAGAAAGTGAAATGATAAACATGTTGAGCGACCGCTTCAGCGGTTCAACACCTCAACCATTTAAATATGCCACTGAGCGTCGTTTAAGCAGTTATGCAAAAATCGGCTGTTTTTTCCCGTTGTACCCGCTTGTTTCCTGCTTTTTGCCATCTTTTTGTCCGCTTTCTTCCTGCTTTATGCCCTTTTTAAAAAATATTATTGTAAGCATGTAACATTAAGTATATTATATGGTCCAAGTATTATATTGTTAAACTTGTATACATTAAATGTTATATGATAAGCTATAGCACTAATTTGGATTGCAATTTTTTATGTAAACAATAAATAGGTTATTGTTGTAATGTATCCAGCTAAATTATATGTCAATATTATCTAATTTAGAATGCATACCTTGATTAAATGTACTGTTGTAACGTATGACAATTGATGATATGCAAATGTATCAATAAGTTAGTACTATATCTATGACAAGTCTATCGTTTACTGTTTAGCTATGCTAACATAGGATGCAAAATTGGTTTTGTATCATGGATATACACTTATTGTTTTATAGCAGCGTAGGGTGTTTTATTTATGAGTCTATTTTTTACTAAGTTATAGCTATAATCATCGTCTTATAGTTGTGTGATTAACTATTTGAGTGTTTTATATCGTTGTGTAGGGTGTAGACAAGGATAAAAGTTCCAAAAAAAATATGGTATTTATATACATATATGTGTAATTTTGCATAAAAATATATAGGAAATCAAAACCCGCTTTTTAAGTGCCCGCTTAGCACCAGTGTTCAGGAAATCGGCCGATTAGGCCGAATAATCGGTTTTGGGGGTCTACCGCTCCGAATATGAATAATCGGCCTATAATCGGTCCAGGACCGATTAATCGGCCGATCGGGGGAATAATCGGCCGATTAATCGGCGATTTTCAAAATCAAATGCTAGTAATAAATTTTTTTTGCATTAATTTTTTCTAATACTACTATTGGTCATTACAATTACATTCTCTTCTTCCAATTTACATATTTGGTCTTCTCCTCATGTTTTCTCAATAAGTTTATAGTTAGTGTTTATTGAACTGATCCTTACTGTTGATGTTTTCTTCTCTAATTTCATCAATGTTTCTAATTACTTCTTAATGCAATATTAGTCCATGACTTATCAATGTTTCTAATTACTTATCAATGTTTTTTCTCTAATTTCATCAATGTTTCAAGTTACTTATTAATGCAATATTAGTCTTATCACTTATCAATGTTTCTAATTAATTATTAATGCAATATTAGTCTATGACTTATCAATGTTTCTAATTACTTATTAATGCAATATTAGTCTATTACTTATCAATGTTTCTAATTACGTATTAATGTGATATTAGTCTATGACTTATCGATGTTTGTAATTACTTATCAAAGTTTTCTTCTCTAATTTCATCAATGTTTCTAACTACTTATGAATGCAATATTAGTCTATTACTTATAAATGTTTCTAATTACTTATCATTGTCATTATTATATGGTCAATATATAATTTACATATCTTTATGGATAATATTAAAAAAAAAATCAAAACCAATTAAAACCGAATATTCTCCCGCTTATACTCCCGCATACCGTATATACTCTATTCGGTACCCTCTCCGCCCGTACACCGATTACCGCTTTTCAGAACACTGCTTAGCGCTTGAGCAGTTAGAAGGTGTCGTCCACACGCATACCGCTTAACACTTTTAAAAAACGGAATGGATAGTGCAAGAACGCTTCCCTTTTCTTAGGGCAATAGGCTATTTATTATGATCTATAGAACCTCCAAAGGTAGCAGTGATTGGGGGAGGATTGAGAGAAGCCCTTTCATCATGTACTGGTTCTAAGTTATCTAGATAGCTTGCATGATTAGTACATGGATCTATGGATGGGCCATTAGCATTAGGCAATGGATTTGTGTAGGATGGATGACAACTAAGAATGATGGGAAGCTTGTTGGAGATGACTTCCAAAGTCAGAATACGTTAAATCATCGCCACAGGACTCTATGGAGTAGCGTTGTGACAATAGGGAAAACGGTGGTTAAGAAATTGATCTCATTAGGTACAAAGAGTAGTAAAAGGATTCTCCTATATGTAGTACAAAGGAAAAATTAGATACAATTACCATGCACAAAAATAAAAATAACACTAGTGGGCCTTAGCCTAATAATCACTATACTAACACTCCTCAAGCTGGAGAGTATACATCATATAGAGTCCCAACTTGACTCCCATTATTGAAAAAGGGATGGAGGTAGTGGTTTTGTCAAGATGTCGGTAATCTGATCCCCAGTTTGTACATGAGGAGTCAAAGTTCACCTCAATGTGCTCTGTACGCCCATGAGATATTGAATTGAAGGCGATGTGAATCGTCGCATGGTTGTAATGTACAGAGTAGTTTGAGTCTGAATAGGAATTCCAGACTCCGCTCGAATGGGTCTTACCCACTGTAGATAAAAACATGCATGAGCCATAGCTCGGTATTCTGCTTTGGTGGTGGAGACGCCAACAATAGATTGTTTCTTGCTTCTCCAGGAAACAGGTTCATTGCCTGACATAATGCACAAACCTAATGTGGATCGACGATCTTGATCATCCCCTCCCTAGTTTGCATTTGCATATCCAAAAAAGTAATAATATTCTACTTAGGAGTGTTATAGAATAGTCCTCTTCTTGGAGCACTCTCGAGATATCTCAGGATCCGTTGAATGTTACACAAGTGAGCTTGAAGTGGTGTACTCATATGTCGACTGACCAATCTGACAGCCTAGGTGATACATAGTCGAGTAGTCATCAAATATAAAAAGAATTTCAAACCTTCAATGCTATTCTAGATCAGGATAGAGCTCCCCCTAACTTGGAGCTAGTTTGTGATAGTCCATAGGAATGGAGACTAGTTTGGCATTCGTCATCCTAGTCTCTTGAAGCAGGTCCAAGACATAGCGTCTTTAAGAT
This sequence comes from Alisma plantago-aquatica, assembly GCA_963693085.1. Lineage (NCBI taxonomy): Eukaryota > Viridiplantae > Streptophyta > Magnoliopsida > Alismatales > Alismataceae > Alisma > Alisma plantago-aquatica. Next base: position 431,086,627 of record OY856412.1, on the reverse strand, counting down.
AATTTGATCTGTGAGGAGGAAAGGAGAACCTCTATGATGAGTGTAGAGAAACGATATAATGGGAAAAATCCTCTATGTTACATTTTGATAGATGAAAGCACCCCTCTCCTATATATAGGATAAGGAGGCAAATACAAGGAAGCAGCAAAACCCTGATGGGCCAAGATAGAACTGAGCCCATATTACAAATAAACTCAATAACTTAATTAACCAAATACTTAGACTCTCCAATACTCCCCCCTCAAGCAAGAGATTGGGAGAAATCCCTAGTCAACTTGCAAATAGATAGATAGACTAAAAACAAACAAAAAAAAAACAGAATAAAAAGATGAACCAAGCCCATACAAGAATATTTGTTCCACTCAATATCACAATCAAGCACTCAAACACTACTCGTCAAGCTAATAATCCAAAGCAGGTACAAAGGCAGGTAGCAGGAGCTTCTCAATCAAAACAAAAAGGCATCTAGAGCAGTAGTAAACAGCAGCGTATAGGCGTCGGTGTGTTCATCTCACTCTTTATTGTCCTGAAGTAGACCGGAGAGTGTTGGAACACAAGCAAACCAAAAAGTGGTGGAATACATGAGGTACTAATAGAAAGTGTTGAATCACAGACAAGCAGTAGTCAATGTGTATACAAAGCTCGGAAAAGTGAACGTACATATAAAGCATGAACGACAGATAGTGCAATAGCACAACGCAACAGAAAGAATGTGCTAAGATAGCACATATAGCAAGAGTGATGTCGCCGGATGGAACACCATTAGCAAAAACATGCACAAACGGTATCATCCAAACAAAAAGCAAAGCAGTATAGGGTGACAAATAGGCTCCTTAAACTCTCCATTAGATGAACTAATATAACAGTAGAAGAATGATCAACAATATATATATAGAGAGAGAGAGAGAGAGAGTCAGGCTAGAATACACTCGAGTGTACCTGAGACACAATACACTCATGTCATTTTCGATCTTGCCATGATTTTTTTGAAAATCCAAACCATTGATCTTCTTCAATACCTTAAGAATAGACTAAATAAAAAATTTGAGATCATTTGGACACTTATAGGTCATGCATCTAACGGAAACAAAAACGATGAACTTGAAAATTAGTTATGTGCGTCAATTTTGTTGGCATTGGTTGAGTGGCTTACAAACATCCAAATTAGCTCAAATTTTGCAGATACGCTAAATTTATGATAATAATGAACATCAACAGTTTGGATTTCTCAAATATATGGTCTTGATATGTAAACACCACTTGAGTGTACGATGTGATTTGTACACTCAAGTGTATTCTAGCCTAACTCTCTCTCTCTCTCTCTCTCTCTATATATATATATATACACACACACACACACATATATATCAGCAGGCAGAGCCTCAAAGATAGAAATATATAGCAACAGGAAGATCCATAGAGATAATAGCAGAGATAAATCTTCCTCTCTTCATCTCCTCTCCATCTCATCTATTCCCTCTACTCATTTTCATCTATTCTCCCACTCATGCCAACCAAGAAAAGCATTAAGAGAGTGATTGCGGTAGAGAGTCATAAACAATGGTAGGGGTTATGGATATGTAGAAAATATGTGAAGGATGGTAAGTGATAATGCGAGACAGTGTACTACATGACCTGATTATACATTATCCAGGTGGAAATATAAATGGATCTTTATGCGACTCGAAAAGGCAGATTTGTCCGGCCCTTAGGCCAACAAATCCAGGGTGTGCAGGGGTGAAGCCTCATGGTATAAATTTGATCACGAAGCAGATCCTATTACAGATCCAACTAGTAATATGCATAGTGTATATGGGGACAGTGTTGACCTAGAGGTTATACATTGTCCATATTTTGATAATGACTTAACCATTCCATTCATATGTATCTAATATGTGTATTGAAGATTGATTCCAGGTATTAGATACATGAAAAGGATAAAAAATAAAAGCCCTAATTTGCTCAAGTTCAAGTCAAAAGCTATACAAGTGTGTAATTTTGGAAATCTATGTAAACGACCTTAGAATATTTTTGTAATCACTTGTATTGATGAATTGGCTTGTAACTAAGATGAGAAAATTGTTTGGGACACTAAACACCAAGTTTTAATCACTTTAGATGCACTTTAGAAAATTGACCACAGGCAGTCAATCGGTCGAGTTGCAAACTCCACCGATCCTCCTGGATCAGTTTTCTGAAGATGGCATCGGTCGAGTTGTGTTTTCACAGAACTCGGTCGATCGAGTACCTGACCAATTCGATCTTCATTGGTCAGTCGAGTTTCCCAAGGATAAACTCGACCGATGATTTGAATATCGGCTTTGTCTTTTACTCTATCGGTCGAGTTACCTTTATTGAAACTCGACCGATTGCACTGTACGGAATTCGCAGAAAAAGTGATTGTGACCGTTGGTGTGTGTTTTGAGCGAAAATAGTCATTGGTTTGAGCAAAAACGGGTATATTTCGTATCTAAGTGTCCCACAACTTAAAGGGGCACCCTCAACTATAAATAGGACCTCTTGGAGTTCATTCCAAGGTTGCTCATTCACTACATGCTTGGTCCTAGCTTAGTTGAGAGTGTTCTAACCCTTTGAGCCCCTTTCTCTCTCTACGTTCAAGTCAAATTCGTGAGTATGAGTGAGATAGGTTCCTTTGTAAGAGAGTTGCTCCTTGTAATGATGTAAAGCTCTCCTCCATCATCTTCCTACCCCCTTTCCTTATTGAAGAAAAGGCTGAAGATCTTCTCCGAGTGAAGGAGGAGTTGTTGTACTTCAAGGTTGAAGAAGGCAAGGTGTTCCAGATCTCCAAGTGAAGGAGATAGGCAAGGCAAGCGCTCAAGAAGGATAGGTAATCCCTTGAAGGCCGAAGACTTGAAGAATGAGTGGGTAAGTCCATGTCGATGGCTGAAGACTCCATGGTTCAAGTGGTAAGCTCCTTCTACAGGTTGAAGATTCTTGCTTGAGGTACTAAGCCCTTGGATGTTGTGGTTTTGTCTTGTAATCTTATGATGGAATATAAGAATACCAAGATTGCAAATCCTAGAGATTAACCACCTCTAGGTAGTGGACTGACATTGCTCCTAGTTAGGACGTGGAACCACTCTAAACCACCTTGTCCAAGTGCATGCTCTTCCTTGTCTCTCATCCTTGCTATGCTTGCTAGTTAAGACATCAAATTACTGTTTGTTTAAGTTACTGCACTTAATATAATTTGGTGGTTTAATCCGTTTTGTGAGAATTGTGAAGCTCTATTCACCCCCCCCTCTAGAACCCTTGATCCAACAGACAGCACAAGTATTAAGGGAGATAAGGCTTTGTATCTAGGGTTGGGTCATTATAGCAACAAGTCTGATGCCACAGTGCCAAGGGAAACTAAATATGCAGCAGCACATCAATTTCAGCCAACAAAAGAGCAATTTTTTTAACACATCAAAACACTAGAAGAACCAGTGCAATGGAAGCAACTAGGAAAGTCTTCCTCTTTAAACCTCCAAGATCATGCACAGCTCGATCAGTAGGCCAAGACGGCAGAAACGGCAGCTACTATGAAATATTGGGAAAGTCGTGGCCCTTATCCTTGTAGCAGAGGCTGTCAAGGGGATGGCAGAAGTATGAACGACGGCAGCAGGTAGTAGGGAAGGCGGCGGCTAGGCAACAACAGGTGATGGAAAGCGGATGGGTTGGCGTTGAGGCAGTAAGGGTAGTGAGACAGCTATATAAGGTTTGGTCTAGTACTCGGGTTTGGATTTACCTAGACCCTAACCCAACAAAGATCAAAGGCAGTAGGGTGAAGGGCAGTAGGCGGCATGTTTGCAGGCGGGGGAAGGTGTGGCATGTTTGCAGGCGAGGGAAGGTGCGGCAAGTAGCAGTAGTATTGTCGCATGTAGCAGTATAACGTGTCAGGAAGCTATGACAGATAAGCGGGTATCGAGTTTTGCAGCAAGTAGGGAGCGGTTGGTTTGTTGCGGCGGGGGGTGGGCAGGGATTGGATGCAGCTACAAGCGATGTGGGAGAGGCTGCAGGTGAAGACGGCTGAGGTAGATCAGCAATAGCATCAGCAAAAATAGTAGATCGACAACGATGTGTTCTTGGGGAGAAAGGCATGCTGGAGGCACACTAAGGAGGTAGATTGGTCGCATACCGACTAGAATCTTTCTTTTCTTTTCCCTTTTGTTTGACGGTGAAGGTTGTAGATCTATGTGTTGATACCATGTAGACAAACAATAGAATGGGAAAAATCCGCAGTGTTTAATTGATAGACGGCAACCCCACCTTTCCTATGCATAGGATAAGGAGGTAAATACAAGGAAGCGGCAAAACCCTAATGGGCTAAGACAGAATTGAGTCCACGTTGTGAATACACTCAACAACTTAACTAACTAAATACTCAGACTTCCTAACCCCCGAGAAAGTAGCGTAGATTTCCCAAGTCCTTTGTGTGAAAATGTTTCTGTAAAATTTGCTTCAGACTGAAAATGCCTATGTCATCACTAGTGATCACAATATCATCCACACACAATAAGGAGAATGTGTCCTCTAGAAAAGATTTCAAGAAAAATAGTGAATGGTCCATAGCATATATGCGGAACCCATTTTTTTATGGATAATACTCAATTTATTGAACCAGGCTCAAAGATTGCTTAAGATCATAAAAGACTGCCACCAAACCGACAAACAAATCGTTACTAATTATGCGGAATAATCATAAGCAGCGGATTAACAAAAATCACTAAAAATTAAAACCATTTTGCAAAGAAATCTATTTCCAGGAAAACCCTTTAAGGAAGAACCAAATCCTTATATACATCATTGTTCACATTGTACATACATTGTACCATCTCTTCTTGAGGATAACATATAACAGTTACTTTGTCAAAACATATACTGAAGCAACATAAAACCTCGAAGCATACTAGTCAAAACTTCAGATTGTTCATAAAACCATCACGAACTAAATCTGAGGACCTGAGAGTACAGAGACGACACATAGGACTTCTATCTACAAGACACGACAGACAGTACACTCAACCTGAGTTGTCACTGTTGTCCCTGCTGCTGTTGTTCTTTCTCTGCAGTACGGTCTCAACCCCCCGCGTGCACGTCCACCTAAAAAAAATATGGATCCCACGGGGTGAGAAAATTGTCCCAGCGAGAGATAACTCTCCGCCAACAATGTTATTATCACAGTTAAATAGTATTAAACTGAGCAGAGGATAAGCAGTTTAGAACATTCTCATATTTTAAAGCATTGCAACTATCTATGATAGAGCAGTAAATCATCTATTCTCTTTATAAGGAATAGGAAGAACATGTATATCATTTACCCATCATACTATATCAACATCTCAAGCTTATCCTGTGATACTCATTATCATGGTATGATATCCATGAATCATTCTCATTTCTATCTGTTGGCCTCAGCCAATCTGCTAATCAGATATTGAATTATACCAATCATGTGAATATGCATCATCAACATCTGTCCAGGTATTGGCTTTGCCAATCCTGTGAGGTTATTCCAGGCATTGGACAATGCCAATCCTGTGCAACTATTCCAGGTATTGGACTATGCCAATCCTATGATATTACAGTCAGGTATGGGGTTATTACCAATCCTGTGATTAACAGTCAGGCATTGGGTTATTATCAATCCTGTGATTAACGACCAGGCATTGGGTTATTACCAATCCTGTGATTAACAGTCATGCATTGGATTATTACCAATCCTGTGATTAACAGTCAGGCATTGGGTTATTACCAATCCTGTGATTAACAGCCAGGCATTGGGTTATTACCAATCATGTGATTAACAACCAGGCATTGGGTTATTACGAATCCTGTGATTAACAGCCAGGCATTGGGTTCTTACCAATCCTGTGATTAACAGCCAGGCATTGGGTTATCCCAATCCTGTGATTAACAGCCAGGCATTGGGTTATTACCAATCATGTGATTAACAGCCAGGCATTGGGTTATTACCAATCCTGTGATTAACAGCCAGGCATTGGGTTATTACCAATCCTGTGATTAACAGTCAGGCATTGGGTTATTACCAATCATGTGATTAACAACCAGGCATTGGGTTATTGCCAATCCTGTGATTAACAGCCAGACATTGGGTTATCTCAATCCTGTGATCAACAGCCAGGCATTGGGTTATTACCAATCATGTGATTCACAGCCAGGCATTGGGTTATTACCAATCCTGTGATTAACAGCCAGGCATTGGGTTATCCCAATCCTGTGAAACTATTCCAGGCATTGGACTAGGCCAATCCTGTGCATCCCATCACTGAATACCACATCACCTTTACTAGGCATTATACATTGGTCAAGCCATCATACTTATTCACATCCTTTATATAATACAAGTATTCTTCTTATCTCCTTTAAGCATATTCAAAACACTATAGACCTTATTTAGCTATAAGCATAAAGCATGTATGATTAAGATTTCATTATTATTATTGTATCCATTTATTATTATTATTATGTTACTAAGTTTCCATTTCTTAGTTTATTTGAACACTATCATTTCTTTCATGAGACTTTTATAAACATCTTGTTACCTCTCACTAGGCAACAACTATTCTCATGGCTCACAAGGCCCATTAAACATCTTGTCACCTCTCACTAGGCAACAACTAATCACATGGCTCACAAGGCCCATTAAACATCTTTTCACCTCTCACTTGGCAACAACTATTCACATGGCTCACAAGGTCACTAAACATCTTGTCACCTCTCACTAGGCAACAAATATTAGGTTTAGGGTTTCCCTTTATAGCCGAATAGGGTTTCAAGTTCATATTATCAATCCAAACCCCAATGTATTGCTCCACACATCTAGGAGCATACATTAATATCATAAGTATTCAATCATACTTATGTATTCTCATCATTTATCATTAAATGATTATCAACACAAAGTATGAGTTTCTCTCTTATCCTTACTAGGATATTGATTACTTCATACTTTATTAACTTGGCTCAACCTTTCCTTCAAGGTACATTAGCCTACTTAATCAATATTCATTAAACTCCATACCTCTTAATGTATGACTTGATATAAGACACTTCATGTGTTACTTTATCAAGTACATTGCATCTAAGGTGTTTTCCTTCATATGGGTTTTGAGGTGCTTCCACCATATCGGATATGAGGTGTGTGCTTGCTACCCATATCACTTTAGAGGTGTATGTGTGCTTACCATATCACCCTTGAGGTGTATGTGTGCTTACCATCTCGGGTTTGAGGTGTATGCTTGCTTCCATATCACTTTAGAGGTGTATGTGTGCTTCACACCATATCAGGTAGAGAGGTGTGTGTGTGCTTCACACCATATCAGGCAAAGAGGGGTGTGTGTGCTTCACACCATATCGAGCAAAGAGGTGTGTGTGTGCTTCACACCATATCGAGCAAAGAGGTGTATGTGTGCTTCACACCATATCGGGCAAAGAGGTGTGTGCTTAACCCAATATCGTTTTTGAGGTGTATGCTTGACCTCATATCGTCCAAGAGGTGTGTACTACCTTACCATATTGTGCAAGAAAGTATAAACTCATATCCATATTGTTTTAGTGGAGTAGGTGCATCACCATATCAGGTTAGAGGTGCTTGCTTGTGTGCTTGAACCCAATATCACTTTATAAGGTGATACCATCATCTTCAAGCTCTAGACCTTCATTCTACTTGTTCTAGTACAAGGATAACAGGTCTAAGCAACTACTAGAACTCATAATTTCATCAACCATTTCAGAATATTTCGGAATTTAAAGTAGTTCATTTAAGCATAGCAAGTTAGGTGATGAATAATAACATGGTTGAGTTCAAGTTATATAACCCACCTTGTGAACAGCTTCAAAGCTCCAAGCTCCAAAGCTTCACGTCCTAAGGTTGAAGAAGAACTTCTCCAAGGTCCAGGGCTCGTTCACAACTCCTCCATAGACAAGAAATCACCATAGTTAAGCACTTGGTGAAGAAGGAAAGAAAGAAAGATCATAACCCTATATCCATGCTTCAATCCAAGGTTGAAGATGATCATGGCCTTACCTTAGGGTTAAGATTTGAGCTCCTTCTTGCTCCTTAGCACCTTTGCACGATACCTCACTACTCATGCACGATATGCCCTCACTTGTGGCCGATATCCCCTTCACTTGTGGCCAATATAACTCCACTATGGCCGATATCAACTTGCTATGGCCAATATCACTTGCTATGGACGATATCACTTGCTATGGCCGATACCAAGGCCTTATGAACGATACCACTTCACCCATGCACGATACCAAGACTCGATGCACGATATCTAAGAGCAAGGAGGTGGTAGAATTCGAAAAAGTTCACTTAGGGGTGAAAGGAAGGGTATATATACTTGAGGTTCATGATAAAGTGTGTATATGAGGTGTCATCAATTTACTACTAGTAGGTGTCAAATGGCCATGCATGGATTGACACATGTACTTGCATGCACTCCATCTTTATCTTGCCATGCAAAATAAAAACTTGAGGATAATGCAAGGGATAAGGGTTAGCCCCCTTTGGTTATCTTCTAGGACAAGCCACTTCCACTCACATTATTATATTCACAATTCAATGCAACCTTTCCCAAGAAAAGTTACAAGCCAATATCCATTGCTTTATAGAGGTGCTTAGCTCGTTTTTTAAAAGTCAAAGAGTTAACAACACGATATGGGGGTCTCCTCTTTGGCTCCTTGGCCGATAGGGACTCCCATTTAATACTATAACCCGATACACCTAATACAAGCTCAAATTAGGGTTTCCATTCAAACCCCTTTCTTGGTCTTTTCATCACCAAGAATACCATCACTCATAATTGATTCAAACATGGTGCCTCATTATTTCTCTCCTCTAAATGATACTAGGAGGGAATAGAGACACTCTAGAGGTGGTAATTTGCATATCAACCCTATATTTTGGGTAAATTACAACTTGCACCAAAATTGGTACACAAGTCACCAACATTATTCAAACAAGTTCAAACTTTGGAATTTAGGCTTTCCACAAGCCACCACCTTGCATCATTCTTTCTATAATGATGCTAAAACACTTAGGGAACATTCAACATGTGACAAATTGCAATATAACCCCTCATCTTGGGTAAATTGTATTTTGGTCCAAAACATGAGAACATTGCTCATACATTATTCAAACAGGACCAAATTTGAAACATAAGTTTGTCACCTGATAGCAAAACACTTTAGAAGATTATATTAAAGTTCTAAGCAACTTACTTAGCCAAAACAAATAGGGTTACCTCATAACCCAGGTCAGGGTCATTACAGAGAGCATCAAGTGGATGTTTAGGAAGTAGGAACAGAGGTGGTTCCAAAGCTATAGCAAAGGCATAAGCATAAGGAGAGAGGTGAGCTAGACGACAAGTGCCAGAAATGGTGCTTGATGGTGCAAGAGTGTACACCTTTTTGAAGCACCAGTAGGAGTTTAGATTGGACTGGTACCATGATGAGGGGGTAGTTTCCTATATGTCAACTTTGGTGCACCGGTGGTAGACATGGGAGAAGAACTAAGGTGGTGAGGGTGGTAGTAAAATTGAAGTTGATGAAGGTGGTGGAAAGGGTTCCATAATAGAAACCATATCATTGCTATGTGTTGGAGAAGACAATGGTAAAGCAAAGAAAAACTCGTGTGAAAGGTGACATTCGTTGGGACGTAAATGTGACTGGATGAGGGATCAAGACAATGTGTACTCTTTTTTAGAGTAAGGGTATCTTTAAAATACCAGTTTGATCACTCGAGGGGAGTTTGTCAGTCTGGGGATCAAAGTTATGAATGAAGGCGACATGGTGAAACCCCGAGGAGATAGAGGAAACTATTGTTTTTGCATATAGATGATAGAAAAAGGAGTTTTCATTTTTTAGAGTTGAGGACGGTTGGCGATCGATCAAGGGAATAAGCGCAAGAGTGCTGATGAATAATTTCCATGTCTCAACCGAAAAAGGAAACTACCCATTGAGTGTATTTGAAGGATTTTTTGGTACGAAGAATTTTAATGGATGTCGAGAATTGAAAAGAAATCATTTTATGGTGTAAATAAGGAGAAAAATATCATTACAGTTTTTAAGAAGATATAACCAAATTATGCGTGAATAATCATTGACAAAGGGAAGGAAATATGTGGAACCATCATATTCCATAACCCATAGTAGTGAATGGACCACACACGTTATGGATTAAATCAAAAACTTTAGATGATTGTTTTGTTGTATAAGCCAGAAAAGACATGTGATGGTGTTTTCCCGATTGACATGCATTACACAAAATTGAAGAACAAGATGAAACAAAAGTATCTAAAGTTTTGAGTTAGTGTAATAAAGGATGATCAAAGAAAATGGAGTTGGAGATGTGTGGTTGTGACAAGAGCACTTGGTTGGGATTGTGGAGGAACGGAGAAGCAATAGAGATCACAGTCCGCCCAAAAAACGTCAAGTTCCATCAATCCTACAAATAAAACTAGAGGGCCCAAAAGTTATCAAACAACAAACAGAGTCAACTAATGTAGCCACAACATAGGATTACATGGAAAATTAGGGACAACATTAATAGAAGATATTTTTACATTGGAGAAAACAGAGTAGTGGCACACTTGATGACCCATTTCACTGAGCACTTGGTTGGGATTGTAGAGGGGTGGAGCAGTATTAAAGATCACCAAAGCGCGCTCCGCTCAAAAAAAGGTCAAATTCCATCAATCATGCAATAAAACTAGAGGGCCCAAGATTTACAAAACAACACACGAAGTCAACTAATTTAGCCACAGACATAAGATTATAGGGGAAATTAGGGAAAGAATGAACAAAGGATAATATTAAAGTAGGAGACAACAAAGTAGAGCCACAGTTGAAGACCCATTTTACCGATCCATCTTCTAGAGTGATAGTAGAATGCAGGATAAAAGAGTCAACAAAGGTAAAGAGGTACGGCATACATGTCATGTGTTGGGTGACCTCAGAATTTCAATCTGATTGGAGCAGGCAACAAGCATGGAAGTCCATAAATTACCTTGATAGGTTGTTGTTGATAAGCCAACATTGAGGCGTTTGGTAAATGCTCAATGGGCAAGTCAAAAGATGATTGTGTAGACGGCACATGAAGAGGAGAGTCACCATAGTATTGTGAAGCTTAAAGCAGATGTTCATATTCCTCATCTGTTAGTGAGACATGAGAGAAATTGCTAGAAGAGGGAGGAGTTGCATGCATTGTAAGTGGGTCTTGGCTGATGGAAATAGAGGGAGCCTAGGCAACTTGTGCAGTACCCTTTTCGCATCCTCGACTGTAAGTGGCATGAATATTGTTCGAAATGGAAAATGTCTTTAGTGTGACCCAAATCGGAACGGTAAGTGCTCTTAGAACGCGTCCACGTCCCCTTTTCACGACCTTGGTCTACAGAAGACAATCGTTGCTTGGGCATCAAGGACATCAATGCTGAAGATGCGGGTTGAGGTCATCTTAGAATAAGATAGGCAGGTATGCGCCAGATTCATGGATGGGAGAGTTGCACCGATGAGGAGTTGACAATCAACAGCATACCGGGGCTTAAGATCGTTGAGGAAACACCAGGTGATGAGAGTGTCTCTCTGTTGCTCCGAGTAGATCATGTCCATTATGTTGAAAAGGCAAGAGCTTTCATGGAGTCATAGTACTAGGACGGCAGATGGTCGCCCTGCTGCTCCCAGTAGATTATGTCCATTGTGTTGTAGAGGCAAAATAATTGTCCTCCTACATATAGAATTGCTTCATCTCATTCCACAAAGTCTTCGCATTGCAATGCCACATGAACTTGACAGCAATGTCGGCATGGTGGGGTAGACAAATGCAAGAATCGACATCTCCTAGACATTACAGGCATCTTAATGTTGCATGCACATATACATAAGTATTATTGATGTAAGGCAGCTCCACCTATCTGTTTTCTTAATAACAAGCAACACTCATTTGTTCTTCAAGTATCTACTCTCTAATTATATTCCCCAGCAAAAATTCTGTCTTGACTGCTAATTGTTTTTTGGTCTATGGCATTTGTTCAAAACTTTGATATGAAGGCAAAAAAAATCCCCTCAGTCTATGTATTCTTTCTCTTTGGAATACTCTACACAAAAAGGATAGAGATATAATTAGCCCTCTACCAAACGAATATGTATATGACTATATCACCTCCAATGAACATGGCATGTACTTGGCCATTTTAAGATGAAGTACCACCTCCTAATAGTTCACATGTGCCTATTTTTAATGATATTGGCATCACCATAGAAAATCATGTTCCCCAACCCATGTTGTTTTGTAATCTAAAAATTTCCATACAAACCATTCTTACGTGCATTAGTGTTATAAAAATCAGACAAAAAACCAAACTATCTCCCTCATATGAAGCTCCAACTACATCCACAACCTTTGGGCAACCAATTTGTCTACACAAAGGTACACGTTCATATACTATACGGCATCCTATTTCTGTTATCAATGATTTTTGGATGATATCTCATATAGCTCATGTGTATCCTACAGCACTTTATAACACTAATACATCCTGAAGTTATATGAAGGCTTTCAAATGACCTGGTTGGAAACTGGCAATGGATGAGGAAATGGCTGTTATTTTGAACAATCACACAAGGGAGCTTGCGAATTACCACCAAACAAAAACATTTTTGGTTGTCATTGAGTATGGAGTGAAGCACTGTTCTGATCTCTATTGGAAGACTTATATCTCAACTTGTAGCAAAAGGATATAGACAAATATTTGGATTTGGTTTGTTCGAGACCTTTTCTCTAGTCAATAGGATCACTGAAGTACGAATTATAATTTTTGCGGCGGCACATTTCTGTCGGGTTCTCTTCCAGCTTGACGTAAAGAATGACTTCTTATACTTCGACCTTCTTGAAGAGGTCTACATGGAATAACCTCCTAGTTTTTTGACTAAGGAGCGTTGCACAAAGTTCTACATGCTTAAAAAGGCTATATGTGGCATCAGGTAATCGCCACGAAAAAAAGATAATCACCACAAGAATATCTAACATAACCATTAGTGCTTGAGAATGGCTCTGGTTTGACAGGTCAACTAGTGATCAATCTCTCATGTACTCCCATAGACAAACGGGTATGGCAGTCCTTGTTGTGTATGTGGGTGATATTATCATCACAAGAAATGACTTCTAGTGAATCCCTAATTTTAAATAATCTATTCAATCATGTATTTTTATATTAAACATCCCGGGATGATGAGATTCTTCTAGGAGGTTGAAATTCTTCAGTCAATACGGGTGTTAATGTATCCCAATTAATAGTGACTTGCATTCTCAAGCAAGCAGAGATGGCGTTGACCAAATTCATCTCCACCCTCATGAACTAGCACGATAACAATGTTGTAGAATACAATGACTCTAGACGTTGTCAAAATATAGTTGAGATACACATCGATCTTACCATCGTGAGATCGATATCAATATAGTTAGGGTAATCAACCAATTCATGAGGAATCCAAGAAATCCCATTAGTAGTACAACAGACTTTCCATTATCTTAAGGGGTCCCCATAAGTGGACTCTTCTATAAACCTATCCAAACATGTCAATCTCTTCAGATTACTACATATATTGATGATAGCCAAGCTAGTAACATAATTGATCGACAATCTACATCAGATTTTGTATCTTTCATAATGAACACTAAATTTCTAGAAACGAGCAAATTGTTGTAGCACAATCAAGTGTAGACAGGGTTGTCAACGGGGATGGTATTGGGAGGGTAAAGGTTTACCCTTACCCGCAACGGGGTAAGGGTTTTGCATGCCTAAGCAATCCCCTTACCCTTAACTTCTTCCCACATGGTAAACATGAAGGGTAAGGGTAAACAGAAATTTCAGATGCTTAGACATTTTAAACACCTTATGTACAACTCGTCGACAAAAACCAATGTGTAACATTATGCCTAATTCAAGATATTCTATAAAAACAAATCCATGCTCACAATTACAAAGTTACATATCGATACAATTTCCATTAGCACGCATGATGAACTAAGGTGTTACAAAAACACCAACAACCATAGTTTAAAATTTCGGCAAAATTGTCAGAATTTCGGTAATTATTTCCATACCGATGACCATCGGACATCCAAATGCACTGTCGAAACGCACTAACCATCAAAAAAATCTTTCTTTTTAATGTACAATATGGAGTTATGGACTACCTAGAGCATATTGTTATGCATAGTATTGTGTCTTTAACTCTATATATTGTGCTTACTATAATGACTTATTCATTGATTTCACCATTGAAAATTGACATCAAGATTCTCCATCAAAATCCCCACCGAAATAGTTCAAAGTCCTTCACTCACAAATGAGGAGACCTCACCCCCCACATATCCAATATGAAATCTTATTGCGTATTTAAGTAGATCTACACTAGTAGATAATTATGATACAATTTCATAAATTAATTTGTTTATTTTTCGTCAAAACACCAAGAACGCATTTGTCAAAAAAATTGTTGAAATTTAATAAATTTTTGTTTGTGGCTACCAAAACGGCATCGAAATCGGACATTTTCTTCCTTGCCAACAACCATCTTTTTATACATTAAAAAATAGAGAATTTTACATGATACATTGTAAAATATAATGTATTATGCATGTACAATACAACACTTACAAGAAAACCATAGTAAATAACACAACCAGTTCACACTTTTTCCAATGAGCTCACAATCGCAAAATTAGATTGGCTCTATTTCCGACATGGTTTCAAAGGCGGTATGTGCTATGCGTTCAAAGAGGTCACCTTGTAGAGTATATGCGGTATGCGGGAGTATATGCATTTTTGGATTTTTTTTATTTATTAATTATTATAGGTGTGTGTGTGTGTGTGTATATATATATATATATATATATATATATATTTATCATGAATATACATATTTAATTTGTACAATTGTGTATCTAAATAGTACAATTACAAGAATAATGGACACAATTATGCAAATATGCAATCATCACAACTTGAATAAATGCAAGCATGCACTATGATCTAAATTTAAACAAACATATATGAATGTAAATGTAAAAAAGAAGAAATGGAAACATGTATATCTGAAAATCGGGGATGAAGCGGCCTTTTATGCGGTCGTGTGACCGATTATGCAGCTCGGTCCGCTTTTGAGGAGGGATGTGCATAATGCGTTCGGAAGGTGATCCGCACCTTGTATGCGGCCACACGGAGCGCTTTTTAAAACATTGATTCCCAAAATGACAAATGCAAACAAACTGATTCAAGCAATAAACAAACAATTAGAGTACATGGAAAAAGATTAAGAAGACAAATCCCTCACTCTCCTTTGTCACCAAGGGCTCTCTCCAGCTCATGTTTTTCCGTACCATCCTACAACCTCTGATGATCCTGTGTTAGAAAACTTTGTTGATGGTGATGATTTCACTTTTCTCGAGTAATGAAAATCCTTGAGTTGTCTCAGTTGTATTGTCAGAAAAATTGGATTTGAAGAGAATCTACATATAGGTATTTCCTTACTCTCAAAAAATTATCAATACTTTGTTATATGTTATTGAGTCTGAGTTGGTGATAGTTAAGCTTGAATAGATAAAGATGCAATTGTATGGTTAATGGGAAGAGAATATCAAAGTGATTGGTTGTCAACCATAAGTAAGATTGTCAGGTATCGAGATTTTCCCTACTTTGTGCCGCCATGGTCAGCCTAGGTTGGCTATATGAGCCATTAAAATCTGGAATATTTCACTTTTCTCGAGTAATGAATTTGGTTGTCTCCTTTGTACAATCACCAAAACTGGTTTAGATAAGAAATGATGTATGTGTATTCCTTATCCACCTTGGAAAATGATCAATGTATTGTTTTACATTCTACTGAGTCAGAGTTGGTGAGAATCAAGCTTGAATTAAATGCATAAAAGCAAATAATTTTTATTTGATGTGTCTAAAACAATTACAAGGCACTCTCTCTTATAAGACAAGAGAGTAAGTGTAAAATAGAAATAATAGATATGGGATAAAAGAAAGGCTAAAGACAAAAGACAATTCTAAAACGCAAAGCATATATATATAACGTGCATATATATCAATACTCCCCCCCCTTAAGCTGGAGCATAGATGTCGTGCATGCCCAGCTTGTCCACCAATGTAGTAAATCGAGATATTGGGAAGCAGGTTTGTGAAGATATCAGCAATCTGATCTTCTGTCCGGATACAGGAAGTGAAAATGCGACCAAACATAATAAATTCGCGGACAAAGTGACAATCCACCTCTATGTGTTTGTTGCACTCATGAAAAGCAGGATTGCTAGCAATAAAAATGGAGGTTTTGTTGTTGCAGGACATAGGAATAGGATTTGAATCACATATCAAATTCCTTCAGGAGTCATTGGACCTACATTAGTTCGCATGTAGTATGAGCCACGGCTCTATACTCAGCTCAGCACTAGATCGAGCAACTTACTGCACCATGTGACCAGATTTCCTCCATCATAAGTACAGTAGCCAGAGGTGGATTTTCTATCACTTCTACCACCAGCATAGTCAAAGTCAAAATAACCACTTTATTTGTAGTGTTTATGTCACCGGTAAAATAATCATTTCCCTAGAGAATTTTTCAGATATTTAAGAATGTGACAAACAGCATCCCAGTGACATCATCGAGGTTTATACAAATCCAACATCAGAAGTAATGTCAGCTCTAGTGACAGTGAGATAAATCAGCTTACCAACCAATCTTCTGTATTGGAGGTTATCAAGATAAGGTGGAGAAGACTCATCATGCCAAATTATATTGGGAAAAGGGTGCTAGCGGGCTTAGTTCCAACTTCCAAGCAGGCATTTTCTTTGAGAAGATCTAGAACATATTTGCATTGTGAAAGACAGATGCCAGAAGATTGGGAAACTAGAATCCCCAAGAAATATTTGAGTTTCCCTAGATCTTTTGTAACAAAATGTTGTTCAAGGTATCTTTTAGTAGCATAAATACCTTCTTTGTCGCTACCGGAAAAATTATGACATCCACATACACAACAAAAATTACAAGCCCAGAAGTAGTTTTTCTTAAGAATACAAAGTGATTAGAATGTGAGCGTCAAAAAATAAACTTAAGGAGAATCTGACTTAATTTGTCAAACCACGCTCGTGGGATTTTTTTTAGGCCATAAATCGCTTTTCAGAATCTACAGACTTTGGAACACTCCCCATGGCCCTAGGCAACAAACCAAGTGCTTGTTCCATATATACTTCCTCATGTAAGTATTCATATAAAAAACATTTTTAACATCAATTTGGAAAAGTAGCCAATCATAATTCACAGCAATGAAGATAAGCACTCAAAATAATTAAGCCTAGCAACAGGAGATAAAGTTTCAAAATAATCCGTCCCATAGGTCTAAGTATAACCTTTCGCAACTAGGTGTGCCCTCATCCATTCAATCATACCATCAGCCTGGTATTTGATGGTGTATATCCAACGACACCCAACTAAAGACCAATTTGAGGACGATCAAAAAGATCCCAAGTCTGTTGATCACTAAGAGCAGCCATATTAGTTTCCATAGCTTGACGTCAGGCAGGATGTTGTAATGCTTGAGTTGCATTCTTTGGTATGGAGTGTTTTAAAAAGCGGGAAATAAGAGAAGTGCGCACAGCACCTTCTAGCAACTTGAGCGCCAGGCGGGCGCACAGGCAGGCGCTTTTTCAAAAAGCAGGTACCTAAATTCTTATATAATTTAATAGAATATATATATATAAGTAATATATTTACAAGGAACCTTTATACTTGTCTAGACAACATATACAATAAAATAAAGTACCCAAATAGTTTTTGACACTGTTGTAGTACACAAATAGTCAACCCATACTATAGTAAATATAGTTATAACTTTATATACCGAAATGTAGCAAACGGTAGAAGACATACAATGTATTAATGTACATTATGCAATAAACAATAGAATATATGGAATGTTGTAGATAACTTATTAGTAATGAGTACACAGTAGAATATATATTGTACTATAGAATGTATTAATGTTTTATATAAGGTAGAAAGGTACAGAAATATAGTATGCAATAGATAACTAGATATATAATGTATGTATTAATGTATTACAGAATATATTATAGAATGCATTATTCAGTATTGTTTCATATTATACAATGTACAACAACAGCGTATTATACTCTTCAATGTTTTAGAAAGCGAGGAGCGGGAGGCGTGCGGACAGCACCTTGTGGCTGCTTGAGCGGCAGGCGAGCGCTTTTTGAAAAAGCGGGTACTTCCATTCTTATATAAATAGTATAATATACATATTTTGGTATAAATAATATTTTTATGAGAAAATTTTATACTTATGTAGATACCCTACACAAAAAAAAAAGCACCCAGTTCTTAGAAGGAGATCTTTTACTTATGTATAACAGTAATATATTTAGAAGGAGATCTTTTACTTATCTAGATACCCTACACAATAAATAAAGCACCCAAAATAGTTTTTGACATAGTTGTTTACTATTATAAATATATTTATAACTTTGTATATTAAAATGCAGTAAGCAGTAGAATATATATGATGCATTAATGTACATTATGCAGTAAACAATAGAATATATAGAATGTTATTTATAATTTATCAAATATCCAGTAAACAGTAGAGTATATATTGTATTAAAGAATGGATTAGTGCATTATATAAGGTAGAGAGGTAGAGAATTACAGTATGCAAATGCCAATATTCAATAGATAACTAGATATATATTGTATGCATTAATGTATTATAGAATGTATTATACAGTAATGTTTCATATTATACAATGTACAGCAGCAATGTATTATACTATTACAGACATATAATATTGTATATTCTATTACATGCACATATAGTAAATCACACACAAGGTTTTAAAAAGCACAAAGCAGGAAGCGTGCGGATGGGACCTTGTAGCCAATTAATCGCCAGGCGGGAGATTAAGCGGGCGCTTTTTAGAAAAGCGGATTTCCAATTCCTATAAACTTTTAGGCAATATTACATACATATGTATATAAATACTATATTTTTGAAATTTTTATACATATCTAAAAATTGTACAAGACAATATAAAACACCCAAATAGTTTATAACACAACTATACAACAATGATTGTATCTATATAATATAGTAAATAATATACTTGTCATGGATAAAGCACCCTACACGTAAAATAATAAGTGTATATACAAGATGCAACAACAATTTTGTATCACATGTTTACATAGCTAAACAGTAAACAATAAACCTATCATAGCTAGCTTACAAACATATTATATCATCAAATAGTCATACATTACCGCAGTACATTTAATCAAAGTATGCATTCTAAATTAGATAATAGTTACCTATAATATACTTGGATACATCACAAAAGTACCATATCATACAACTTACATACAAAGTATGCATTCTTAATTTGAACTAGGTATATCATAGTACATTTAAAGTATGCTAGTTTAATATATTATAGTCAATACTAATCGGGGCATATAATGTACTTAGTGTTATATGCTTACAGCAGTTTTTTTTTAAAAGCGGGAAAAAAGCGGGAATAAAGCGGGAAAAAAGCGGGAAAAAGCGGATTAAGCGGGCAAAAACGGCCGCTTTTCTCAAATTCACTCAAGCGGCGCTTATGGCACATTTTAATCGGCCACCACCTTGTGGCGATTAAGCGGTCGCTTAAGCGGCCGCCTAGGACACTTTTTAAAACACTGATCACACACATATAGAAAGTCAACATATAGTAGCAACAACAACATTTAACTACAAAAAAGGAAGAAAAAAAAGTTGCAATACAAAAAACCAGCACCCAAACATTCGGGCGCCCTAAGCAGAGCCCCAGGCGGGCTAAGCGGGTCTGAGGCGGTCGCTTAATCGATTGCCGCCAAAGAGGCTGTTGAAGGCCCTAACTAGGCGGTCGGGCCTCTTGGCCGCTCAGGCGGACGCTCAACCGCTCAGGAAGGCGCCTGGGCCGCTTTTGAAGACACTGATGTTGTTATAGACTTATAGTATTGTATATTATATTACATGCACATATAGTTAGTCATACACGTACATAGATACTAGGAAAGCCAATATATAGCAGTAGCAACAACATTGCATTAGAAAAATAGATGAAAAAAGAAAGTTGATCAAAAATCCAGCGCCCAAAAATTAGGCGACCAAAAGCGGGCGCCCAAAACAGAGAATCATGCGAGCGTATAGGTCGGCTAAGCAGGTCTCAGGCAGTCGCTTAATGGGTTGTTGCCTGAGAGGTCGCTCAAGGCCTTAACCAGGCGGCTGGGCCTCTTGGTCGCTCAGGCCTGCCTAGGTCACTTTTCAAAACACTGGATAGACATAGTAGAGAGAGCAAAAGTAAAGCAGACAAAGCTAGCACCAAGATTAGAAGAAGTAGATAGAAATTACTAACATGATGTTGAGTACAGGAACAAACATTTTTCCTTTGACCTATGGGAAGGTACAGGTCAGAAATTACCTAGGAGGTGTTGTGATTTGTTGACGAAGGAAGATGTGGTTGTTGAGGGGGCATGCAGGGAACTATAACCTTGGGTATTCGCTTGTATACTTCAAGGGATGGAGCAAGAACCTCAGTTACTTCATTAGGAGCATCATCCAAAACCAGGGGAAGTGGAGTAGGATCTAGTAGATTACTAGATAAAGCATATCTTTTTTTATAATAGTATGGCATGTGTTCAAAATATATCACATCTGCACTGACAAACCACTGTGACTGGAAGGATCATAGCACCAATATCCTTTTTGAGTTCTAGAGAATGGTACTCATAGTACCCCAGAAAAATGCACTTAGGTGGAAGGGAGGTGAAGTTTTAGCCAAGGGCGAAGATTTTTAACAAAACAGGTGTTGTCAAAGATGTGAGGTACAGAGAAAAGAGGTGCATCTGGATAGAGAAGAGTGTAGGGGACCTGATTTGTCAAAATCGATGAGGGCATTCGGTTAATCAAGTAGCATGCAGCAGAGACTACCTCAGGGCAAACACTTTTTGGAACATGATAGTGAAGAAGGATTGTACACGCCACTTCAATAAGATGGCTATTTTTCCTCTCTGTCACACCATTTTGTTGTGGTGTGTAGGAGCAGGAAGTTTGATGGATAGTGCTTCTAGTAACACAAAACAAGCCAACATATTTTTGCATAAATTTTAAGGCATTATGGTGCGGAAAAAAATGTGATAGTTTTATTGAACTGAGTTTGAATTTCAGCAAAGAAATTACTTATAGTGTCCAAAACGTTACAGCAGTCTTTCAATAAAAATAGCCAAGTTGCCCGAGAGTAAGGATCAATGAAAGTCGTAAAATAGCAAAATTCAAAGAGGCTTGGAACATAACATGGCCCTCATATATCAGTATGTACTAAATCAAAAAGATTTTCAGAACAAATCTTTTTTCTTATGAAACACAACCCTAGATTACTTGCAAATTGACAAGCTTTGGAATGAAAGGCTTTCTCTGGTATCTAAGGAAACAAGCACTTCAGCTTAGCAATGGATGAATGCCCCAGACAATAGTGTCATTGTAGTCTAGTCATAGAAGATGAAAGTAGAGCGGCAGCAGAACATGGTACACCCAGGAAGTATACTCCATCTGGTCCCTCATGGCCCGAACCAATCCTCGTCTTCGTGCGGAGATCCTGAAACACACAACCCTCTGGATCAAAAGGGATACAGCATTGAAGGCTCTTTGCAATTTTACTGACAGGTAACAGATTTAGAGGAAATTTTGGAGCATACAACACAAATTTTAAGGGTAAATTATGAGATAGAGAAATGGTTCCCATTTCGTGCATTGTTCCATCAGTCATTTAATTGGTGGAACATTATTTGTTTTAGTCAATGCAAAAAAGAGTTCAGAACAACCAGATATGAGCAGATGCACCGGAGTCAATGACCCATTCATTTTTACCATTAGTTGCACGAGAAGCAATTAAAGCAGAAGAACCTCCAGACTTATTAGCAGGTTGTGAGGGTAGGTGAGCCTGAAGGAGTTTCTCAAACTCCTTCAGTGGGTAGGGTCAAACTAGAGGCAACAGTGGATGGATCATCAAAAGCATCAGTTATAACTTGGTTCTCCCATGCAGGTTCACCATGTTCAGCCCAGCAGTGATCTTCTGTGTCGTTTGTGCGACCACAAAAGTTATAGAATCGGTCCCCGTAGGAGGTTGTCCACGTCCAGATCCAGGGGGTGGAGGACATCATCCAGGACCACCAAAAGAACGACCTCGGCACCTGCATCCCCATCCTTGGCCACTAACGCACTGCGAGAGCAGAATTATCAGAGGAAGTAGAAGGTAGGGATGACATAGATGGAAGACGTTAGACGTGCTTGAGCACATCACGTAGGTTAGGCAAGGGAGCACTGATAAGATATGATCAACGGCAGAAAAGGAATGGGGAGACCAACCAAAAACTGAACTAACTCAAGTGCATTGCATTGACGCTGAACTTCTTTGATGTCAGAAGATAGAGGTTGATACACTTCGTATTCATCTCAGAGGACCGAGCACTGGTGGTAATAATCTTCCACAGATCTGTCAGTCAAGTATTCTTTTTTCTCCAGATTCTTGAAGATCTCAAAGACCTTCTTATGATTCTGTTAGCGAGAGTAGACATGGTAGAGTGGATTCCAGATGGCTTTAGCATTCTAGAGGCGCAGGGGAGACTAACTAATCCTTGGTTCGGTGATGTTAACCATCCACGTCATAACACCTGAATCATCTTTAGTTCATTGAGCATGGGCTTGTTTGGCATTTTCATCGGTCGAGGCATCAAGAGGGGTTGGAGCAGCAGAAGCAATATGGAATAGCGCCCATGGGCTTTAACATAGAGCTCAAACAAATCTGACCAAATATGGTAGTTGGAGTTGTCTAGTTTCACGGTGGTAACACAAAGCAACCGGGGAGGATCCGTAGATGGCATGAGTTACATGGTGGTGACGCTCACAAACGGAGAAGAAGGCGTAGTGCAATAAACACACAAAGGAGCATTAGAAAATCCTAATCACAGGATCATAGAAGCCCACATAGGGGCAGCAAAGAAAAGCAAAGAGGACATACACCACGGTGAGTTTTAAACCACCATGTGGCGTAGGCAGAGAAAAGGAGGCACCTTTAACTTGTGAACAGGCTATTTTGGGAAGGCTTTTAGGATAAAGAGGGGCAAATGGAGCAAGAGAGGAGGAAGTCGTGGTTGGTGGTTGCAAGTGCCAGTAGGGAGGTGAGAAAGGGAGGAAGCGGGAGCAAGAGGGGATGGGGGGTTAGCGGCTGGCTGGAATTAGGGGGGGACAGCAGTAGGGTCTGGCGTGGGGGTGGCTTTGGTGGGAAGGAGGTGGCGGAAGAGCAGTTACGACAGGGGAGGGGGTTAGCGGCAGCGGGATAGGAGGGGGCGGCATCTAGGTTAGAGGGGGCAGGGTTGGCTGAGGAAGGGGAGGGTGGCGGCGGCAGGCGGGCGAGCAGGGAAGAGAATGGGAGGGGCGGGCAGGAAGGAGAGAGGGAAAGGTGGTGGCTAGGGGGGAATAGGAAAGTGTAGGGTTAGGTTAACTAAGGAGAAAGAATGAAAGGGTTAGGGGGTCATAACCGTCTGATACCATATAAAAGCAAATGATCTTTATTTGAGGTGTCACAAGGCACTCTCTTTTATAAGATGAGAGTGTGTAAAACAGAATTAATAGATAAGTGATAAAAGAAAGGCTAAAGACAAAAGACAAGTCTAAAGCATAAAAGCACACACAGACACACACACACAATATATATATAAAGCACATGTATATAAATAAAATTCAAATACAATCATATGCTTAATGGGATGAGAATATCAAAGTGAGCGGTTGTCGACACAAAGAACTACCGTGGGCTATCATGTTTTAACTACATCTAGATGCCACAGTCAGCCTGTGTGTAGAAAAGCACCATTGGCGCAGTGGTGTGAAGTAGCCTGCACTGTCCGTCGGTCGTAGGTTCGACTCTTCGCCTTTCTAATTGCCCAATTTTTCTTTATCAAAAAAAAAAACAGTCAGCCTGTGTGCTGGCTAAATGAGCCACGGCAATCTGGGAGAGGTGAACCATATGATTTTGTTGAAGAGAGTAGTGTTTTTGTTGGACCTGAATACAACAGGGTTGCTGATATGTGATGTCGAGGCAAAAGGACGTTGGTAGTGTGTTGGTGTTGTGTTGTGTGTGGAAGCCACCTTTATCATTGTCAATGGAGGTACACCGATCGTTGAAAGGAGACGGAAGCTAACCACTGCTATGAGAAGTGAGACAATCGAAGTAGAGGGGGAGGCAGCGGATACCCACTGCACAGGTCAGGAAAGCAGGAAGATCGACATCACAAGGAGCCTAGAGGAGGGGATGTTGGTTGGAGACTTGGAGTTGATAGTCACCAGTCAACTGATCACATGGTGCACGCATGGAGTCGGGACTATAGCACATGGAAAATAAGCCAAGCTGGAATAGTCAGCCAAGAGGCCACAGTGGCGCCCGGAGAGTGGAACCAGGGTTTGGTTGGCGGTTGCGGTCTTTGTTGTGTTTGAGTTTGAGGGAAAACTATTGTGAGGTTAGGTGTTTCGATCATTAGGGTGGATTATTTATTCCAATAACCATATATTATATACTAACAGTTTTATTTCTAACTATTAGCAGGTAGCTGGTAGTAGATAAATGGGCACAGAATATGTTTATACCTTATGGCTTACCCTTTCCTATTAACGGAATGGGTAAACGGGTAACGAAAATCCTTACCCTTACCCTATAGGGTATGGATAAAGGGTAAAAGGGTATAATACCCTTACCCATTGACAGCCCCAAGTGTAGCGGCAAAAATTGAAGAATGGCTCGTGCATCTTGTAAACTATAATGTGTTGCATAGAGCACCAAAATGAATTAAACATTCCGGCAACCGCTCCAGCAATCATGAAGTGTGACAATCAGGTTGCTATTCATATTTCTAATCAACCTATCTTCCATGAATGTACACATCACGTCGAGGTGGACAGTAACTTTGTCCAGGACTGGGCAATCTCATAAAGGATAATCACCTCAGTGCGCACAGGGCAGCTATTACTTGATGGCTTCACAAAGCCTCTATCCCATTTTCTAGAAGATGAGTAAAAGGTTGGGTCTACACAATTTGTACACTCCATCTTGAGGGGGCGTTGGAGTTGATGGGTTTAGGCCCAATTACTTGTTGACTTATTTTATACCTCTTTTATCCTTTTTATTAAGTTATTATGCGTCTGAGGTAAACAATACATTAGCTTTCTTTAAGCAATCTAATCCTCTCCTACATAAAGAGGATTTGTGATATAGTTGGAGATTAACAATTGTGAAACCGAATCGCCTACACGTTCGATAACAGTTGAAGTTTAGTTATTAACTTATTATGTTAATTAATATTAGCGGGCATTAGCCCATTAGGGCACGCACATGTTGTATACATATCCCTCACCCACATATAAAGGTGCAAGGGTTTAGCAATGCAACATCTATCTATATAAATGGTGCAAGGTTCGGCAATACAACATTCCTTCTTTCTCCACACTATATTGTGAATCAGAGTAATGAAGCTCAACCCCAAATAGTAGGTGCAAATCACCAAAGTAGCCAGCTTCACTGTGGTCCCAGCTCCTATAGGCATCAAGGGACCAGTACGACATTTGTAATGTACCATACTACCATTGGTGGCCACTTCAGTCTACATCCATACTTGTTAAGGAGGCTGGCGCCTTGGCTGCATGAAAAAAGAAATTATGTACAATTTACACGGTTTTTACATATGTATTAAAAATTCCATTAACAACTACCCCTAGTAGACATGTATTTTATAGTTATACATGTAGGTGATACATATATTAATGGTTAATATCTTCATATACACATATTTTATGGCATAAACACAACCAAATTGTAGTTCTTATCATTTATAATCAAACTTAGGGCCAAGAGAATAAATTATAAACAATGTCAGAGATAGAGAATCAAGAGATATTTAGAGACTTAATGCCATAGCATGTATTTTTATAGTTAAAAGCATATGTATACATGTATTTTAAAGTTTGTTCCTAATATTAGACGTCATCTCAGGCCACATAGTTGTAATTCTAACTCTTAAGTCGTGATCTGGAGTGTGTATCACTGTACCTATTATAGTATTATTACGCCAAATGTCAAATTGGAGGCAGAGTAATGCAAAGATTGAGTGATAGGGCGCCGGCTACAATCACCCACTCCAAAACCAATTTTATACACAGCAACGTTACAGGCAATTCCAAATCTCGACACACATTTAGCCATTTTCTTAGATCAGTTCTATCGCCCATCTGTGGTGAAGTTGCCACTTCGAAGGTTTTCTTGAGCTTGACTAACACTGGCGGAAGCATGGTTTACTTTGTGTTTGTATGTTCTACACTTCTACTCGTTGCTAGGAGCTTGGTCTGTGTCCTAAGCTTTACTTATTCGAGGAGAGATTACAAGTAGCTGAAGCAAGTTGATGCGCAATTAATGATATCTGAGTACATATATACCTAGTTGTATTTTAGTTGGTAGGATTATAACGGAGGCGTTAGGGGTCCATTCTAATCTTCCCGTCTTACATTTATTTTCACATTGTTAAGTACTTGGGCATCAAGTCAAACCTATACTAGTCAGTCATGAGGATGGGCCGCATGGCAAGGCAAGTGATGATTCTGTTATGGATTGACATAGATATCAGAATTTCATCCCCTGAGGGGACGTGTCTTAATAGAACATATGCTTTACCTATGAAGAAACCCTAAATGAGCTCTACTAAGGGAAAGAAGAAAAAACACTGCCAGCATTTAATATATTTAGCTTCATATCAGACTGAAAAGCAAAGTACCTGCCACAGCAGATCCATATTTGGACAGAAGAAAAGCTGCATAATTGATGAATGCCGCAGGATGGTTCTGATCTTTTAGAATCAGATTCTGAAAACAGCTTTCCGACAGCTCCATATTACCACTGTGACATTACAGCAAAAGTAACATAATGCTAATTTATAAAATGCTGTTCTAGTTCCATTTACTGACTTTTTTAATATGGGCTACTGATACATAATCATGATCTCATTGTTACAGGTTAGATATCTAATAATAAAGAAGCTAAAGCATGAAACGAAGAAAAAATATATTATAAACAGATATCCAGACCCGCCATATGAAATGACAATTAGGATGCTGAATGAGAGAAAATTAAATCGTTACTTAATAAGCTATTGTGAAATGCAAACCTTTGAAGATAAGCAATGCCAAGATTTGCAAGTGAATCCAAATAATCTGGAGCCACATCCAACAAAGCTGACAAAACGGAAATAGCGCTCTGGAAACCAGTTTTTGCAGATTAATTAGAAAACAATGCTCAAAGCTTGTATCACCAAAAGTTAGGAGAGGTTTGTGACTTATGTGCAACATTAGAGAAGCAAGCTAAGATAATAGCATAGTGATCGGCAGAACGCCTACCATTAGCTACTTTCAATTCTATCAGATGAACATTCATTTGCATCTATAGTTTCCAAGTGTGCCTCCTAATTATATATTAGTATGATTACGATCGAGAATGCAGGATGATCAAAGCTGGTTCATTCAGTCCTAATCATGAAAGGAAAAGCTTTTTTGTAACTTTTTATGGTTTGAGATCATACATGTAATTTGGGCCAAAATTCATTCAGATAGAAGTATTTAAAATAGCCCAAGGTGGAAGGCATCACAGGTGGAAAGGTAAAAACTACTTCATAAGTGGTTTCAGCCAAAAATTCCATCACAGGACATCATGGGCGTCCCCTTGGTTGAAACTAATAGGCTATGCAGGCATGCTCAAACCATCGTGCTGCTTCAGTTAAAGCCACAGTTCATCTTCATAAGTCAATATTTACTGTGGGATCTTCTCAAATCCTTCCACGCAATGTAAAACTTCAATTCTAAGCCTCAGACAGACATAATCCTCAAGCAATAGGGAGAAAGTTGCAGTCTCTGATCAGTCTACATAAATTCAGAACAGGAGCTATTGCTGGTTTAGATTGTTTCAATGACGAAATGCAGCAGCTCCCCCTTTAGTTCAGCAAGAGTGAAAGGACAGGGATTTGTCCAAAAAGTCAAGATTCAGGAATTTTGCAGTTAATTAGATACCTTTTGCAAAATGTGTAGTAACTCACAAGAAGAGAGAAAATGCAGACAACAAAGCCTCATTCACAACCCTGTTGGTTAGGGAATCTAAACCCTACAGATGTTTATTGTTTAAGGCTCTAATACCAAAGATCGTGAACCTAACTAACTAAGATTACGCAAGTCTAAATTGAAAAGAACAAATAATACCAATCTCAATCATCAAATTGATCATTAAAAGACGGACTACAGCCTATACATAGGCACACAAAGCCAGATGACTTGGTTTTGAGGGACAAAATGCATTGGTTTAACAAAACCCACTAATATAATAACTCAAAACAAAAGCAGTTCTAGCCTAAAAGTCTAATAAGTCTTTGTATGGTGGTGTATGCATAAGTAGGCATGCAAATGCGGTGTTTGTCATTCATCAAGGCCCCTTTTTCATTATTGTTTCCCAAACTTCTTTGTCCTTGTCCTTTTTTCATTATTGTTTCCCAAACTTCAACTCCTACTAATTCAAGCATTCCCTGAAAAACTCGGTGCGCTTCTCATTGTATACTTGATTTTCAGTTTTTCGAGAAAATTATAAAAGAATGAATAGTTGGTTGAGATGATCAATCATGACAAACACACAGAACTAAGAAAAAAGTTCCATTGACTTATCAACATACAGGCATTGTGACTTAGCGAGAGTATGATAGAGAAGAATTAAATTTATCGATGAAAGAAATAGCTAGATTTGGAACCAGCTAACAGTTCTCTTTGATATCTGCAAATTGTTTGTTTGATGGCAACATTTTTTCAGTTAAGATGTTGAAAATCATTCTTTGATGCTTAGTAAGTCTTTCTATATGAATACTTCACCATAGAAAAGAGAAACAATGTAGCTAATACTCTATACGAGCATACCCAAACTATACCTCCAAATCAAGGCTCAAAAGAAACGTACTTAATGTGTACAAAAATTGCAAATGCATCTTTATTACATGTTTACCTTTACCCTCCCTGTTTACCTGGATGGGAAGAGGGTAAGGGTAACTGGGTAAGGGTAGGGTAAGGAATTTATTGAAGTGGGTAATTAACTAATTACCCTTACCCTTATCCATTACCCTATGGTGGGTGAGGATAAGGGTAGGCGGCCCTTACTCTCCCCATACCCTCCCCGTTGACAACCCTACTCTACAAGACTGCCTGTGTTGTTGTGCTTGTCTCCCAAAAAAATATGATATTATTGTTGAAGATAGACCACTTGTCATCATGTGGCAGCTTGTAACACCGCCCACTAGGGCCGACTCTTCCATTAAGCAGTTGCTCATTTCCCATTCAATTCTATCAGGGGCTCCTGTGAAGCTACTGCAGTTTCCATACTTCTACTGGTCGAAG
Organism: Alisma plantago-aquatica; assembly: GCA_963693085.1. Lineage (NCBI taxonomy): Eukaryota > Viridiplantae > Streptophyta > Magnoliopsida > Alismatales > Alismataceae > Alisma > Alisma plantago-aquatica. Next base: position 431,057,034 of record OY856412.1, on the reverse strand, counting down.
AAAGGGAGAAAATGACATGACACTCGACCATGCTTAACTTTCTTTTCTTTGTTTTAAGGCTTCATACAGCCGAACTCAACCAAACAAGTCTTATTTTTCTCCTTCCCCTCAAATTCAGCACCTATTTACACTTGTTTGTTATAGTTATTTTAATCTATGTCAGCCTTTCGCGGAGTAGAGCTGTACTGGCCATGAAATACACCAACAGTAGTTTATGACAGATAAAGTTACAGCTTTTTTAACTTAAGCTACTTATTCTTTAGCACTCTTCTTTCCACACTTTCTGCATGAGTTCTCTTTTGGCCAAACCGGTTACATCTTATGTTGTCTGTTTAATTAAACTACCACATCCATTAATTTTACAGCACAGGCGGTGATGTTGAACACATCTTGAAGAAGAAGAAAGAAGAAGATAAACGACAATTCTCAAAATTCATTTCATATTCAACTGCCTTGGAGGCTATTCGACACAACTGGACAACATGATGCGACGACATGATGATATATTTCCACGTCGACTAGATGACTTTACACAGAAGCAAGGCAAATATTTCCAACATCTAGTTTGCAATAGCCACGTCACTGTAAGTTATAAATTCATATTCAACTGCCTGGACAAAGGCCCCAAGGCTACCTTTTATAACACTACATGACTTGACCCTCAAGTAATGGAAATAAAATCCTATTTAGCAAAATTCGAAATTAAATAAAACCTAAAATAAAAGAAAGCATAAAATATTTATGACTAAGTACAATAACTAGATAATTTGCACTTAGGTCCCTAAATATAAAATTAAAGCAAAAAAGTAGAATAAAGCCTAGTGCGTCCTACATCAGGCAGTCTCTCATATTCAAATCAAGACTCTATTGTAATAGAAGAAGAAAAAAAATCACAATCAATCTAGATGCATCATTGTTGACAATTGTAACATTGTTTTCATCATTCAGAGCAGTCCACTATGTATTCTTTGTTGTCCTCTATGTCATTGCAGACCTGTGTTATTACTCTACATTTACCTATTGAAGACAACCCACCTACTCCCCTCATTCCATACGTAGTGGGGTAAGAAGATACAGGGAAGGAATGAAGTAAAAAGATAGAGAGATAAAGTGAGGCTGCAATGTAGAATTGTAAATGAAATTTTTTTAGGGTTACTCTTAAATACTTGTTAAGGCGCATGCCTAGGCGGTAGGCGCCCTGAGGGAGGGCACCTTGCTTTGTCTCGCCTAATTTGTTGCCTTGGTCAGTTTTGTGGGGTCTTAGGGCTTGTTAAATATATTTTTGCTGATTAGATATGTATAAAAGTTCCATAGAAATATATATTTTTATATATAAATATGTGTAATTTTGTATGAAAATATATAAGAATTTAGGAACCCGCTTTTTCAAAAAGTGCCCTCTTAATCGCCTGCCTGGCAATTAATCGGCTACAAGGTGTTGTCTGCATGCCTCCCGCTTCGCGCTTTTTAAAACATTGGTTTATATGTTATAACTTACTGTCCTAATGGTCAAATTAAAATGTTTTTATCTATGTTATGTGCCGAATAATCATTGATGAAATACTGAAAATGTGCACAATCTGCTTTGTTTGACTTGCCACTAATGACATATAGGAATATTTTGGAAGTGTTATATGTAAAGATTTTAAACCATAAGATACATGTAAGGGGATCAATTCCGAATATATATATAAACCTACATGTATAGCTATAAAAAAGTATGCATATAAGAGAGAAAATGTCTACAAGATAATAAAAATATGCATATAAATAGATAAATATGTACATATTTGAATCTTTAAAAAGTCAGTAAGGCGGCGCCTTGGCGCGTCAATGCGCCCACACTTCGCCTTTCCGGCTTAACAAGTATGAGTTAACGCCTTGCCGCCTTAGAAAGTATGATCTTAAGCATGTTTATCTTGGCAAATGGCAATAGAGCTTATGTTGCTTGGTTTTTGTTCATCTTGGAGATTCTATTTTGTTGCTTATGCATCTTGGAGTCATGTTGCTTGTATACCTACTTGTATGCCATATAAAGAATTTTCAAAATACTACTCTTTCCTTAACTCCCTCTCTTCTCTACTTTTTTCAAGAATTTTACTACTTCTATTAATAACATTTCTTCATTCTTTAATTCCTTCTCTAACTCACTCTCTCCCGTAACTTCCTACTCTCTCCCATAATCTTTCCACCTCTTATGGCTGGTACAGAGCTTTTTCTCATTGTGTCTTGTCGCAACTAACTCCACTATTCGCACTCACCCCAACAGATTGCCCACTATCTCATAAGACAAATCGTCATTATCCCCACGATATGTACATGCCAAGAAAGGCATCAACCTCTCCTCACTCCACAAATTTGTCTCTGATTGTCTCCCCCCGTCACATCTGCAGAATTAACCCCCTTGCCTCTTTCACTCAGACGGCTAAGTCCTTCCGCACAACTACTGGTACTGAGATCATCTTTGGGAAACTCGATGAGGACCTCCCTCAACTAGCAACCCTACTGCCTTCAACGCAACATTAATTTGCACCGACATCGCGCCCTACTCACCGGCAAGCCCTACCTCTTACCGGTAAAGGAGGTCATCTCAGGTTCCCTGGTGGGTACATCTCCTAGGTGAAACATTGACAGTGCAATCTGCACAGCTGAGATCTATCATTATGTTGATCACCACCTAGTCTCCACTAACATGTTTGCAGCTTGGTACCTACCATCTCCTGCAACAGTCATGCATCGTTCGTGCTCAACCCAGTACCCTTTGTTACACTGTCGAACAGGGGAACATGAGCCTGGACTAGATGTTGTTAGATGTTACTGGCATGGTTTCAAAAAGCGGTATGCGTTATGCATTCGGAGAGGTCACCTCGTAGAGTATATGCGGTTTGATGGAGTTTATGCGTTTTTGGAATTTTTTATTTATTAATTATTATATGTATATATATATCATGAATATACATATTAAATTTGTACAATTGTGTATCTAAATAGTACAATTACAAGAATAATGGACGCAATCCTGCAAATATGCAATCAACACAACTTAAATAAATGCAAACATGCACTATGATCTAAATCTAAGCAAACATATATGAATCTAAATGTAAAAAAGAAGAAATAGAAACATGCCTATCTAAAAATCGGGGATGAAGCGGCCTTTTATGCGGCCGTGTGACCGATTATGCGGCCTGGCCCGCTTTTGGGGAGGGATTTGCAGTATGCGTTCAGAAGGTAGATTTGCAGTAGGCGTTCGGAAGGTGATCCGCACCTAATATGAGGCCGCACAGAGCGCTTTTTAAAACACTGGTTACTGGTACCACTACACTGTGACGGGGGGACTCAGGACCACGCTTGCGTACTTTAGTATGGACACGATGATACACGCTAGGTATGCCATAATGAAGCGCGCCTCGGGTGGGCATTAGGGAGGTGAACGCCAGTGTATGCGGAAACAATGGCACTGCAAGATTTTTTTGGCTTGGATGGAAACCTCTAAAGGCCAGGGAACCTACTCTTGCAGTTTCGACCCTACTCAGTCTGATCATCAATACAGATTCAGTAAAATATGTGATACTATCCTACATAATCTATTGGCCTTATATAAACTTTTAGCTACGGTGTTTTTGGTAAATAATTTGACAATTTATAATGTTGTCCGGTGGCAGGATTTCTAATGCTTTTAGATTCTACACTTTCGGTTTAGTTGCTTCGTAATAGTGTATTTTTCAATAAAAACACAGACATGAAAATAGTTACTTTGTAACTTTCTACGACACATACACATTTGAGTTGGTGAGGACCGTGAGGTTATGTTTTCACTAACATAATATCACCATTAAAGTTGCACATATTTCATCACGTCCATATTTAGTCCTTGTTGCAAATTTGATCATCATCATCATCATCATCATGTAAGCCTCAATCTCAACCATGTTGGGGTCGTCTACATGGATCCATGCTTGTATAGGCAGCCAGGCGTTTCATATGGACACCCATGCAGCCTAAGCACCCAGGCGGAGCCTATATATATATATATATATATATATATATATATATATATATATATATATATATATATATATATATATATAATTTATTTTAATAGACATATCTAAATTGCATATATAGTAAAAATAGTACATTCAAAAACCTGAATTTGTTGTACTTTTTTTAGGAGATATTTGCCATTTTCCTTTATTGGGATTTTGTAAAGCCGATTTGAGTTAATCACAAATTGATTACTCATAAATCAGAAATCAGAAATGTTAACTATATTTGTATTTCTATTCATGAGGCAGTACATTTATAAAACAAAACAGTAGATTAATAAAGTCAAATAGTAGACAAGTTAAAACAGTACATTAATACTAATCGGTAAATAAAATCAATAAAAAAAAGTAGATAATAAATACAAATCAGTAGATAAGTAAATACTAATTAGTAGATAAATAAATACAAATCAGTAGATAAATAAATACAAATCAGTAGATAAGTAAATACAAAACAGTAGATAAAATAATTCAAAACGTTATATAAGTAAATACAAATCAGTACATAAAAAATACAAAGTATTAGATAAGTAAATACAAAATCAGTAGATAAAAAAATCCAAAGCTTTAGATAAGTAAACTCAAAGCATTAGATATATAAATACTAATCAGTAGATAAACAAATACAAAGCATTAGATAAAAAAGCACAACTCAGTTGATAAACAAATATAAATCTAAATACAAATCAGTAGATAAGTAAATACAAATTAATAGATACATAAATACAAATCAGTACATAAGTAAATTCAAATCGGTAGATAAGTAAATACAAATCAGTACATAAGTAAATACAAATAAGTAGATAAGTAAATACAAATCAGTAGATACATAAATACAAATCAGTAGATAAGTAAATACAAATCAGTAGATAAGTAAATACAAATCAGTAGATAAGTAATTACAAATCAGTAGATAAGTAAATACTAATCAGTTGATATAAATCAGTAAAATTAAAAGCTTAGTTACGTGTATTACTTCTGGGCGCGCCGCTCGGGTGCTCGCCTGTACAACACAGCATGATCCTTCTTTTCCAATCAATTCTGTTATGGACCATACTCTGGTCAAGATGTAAAGATTCAAAATCTTGCTTTATAAACTCTTCCCAAGTTAATTTAGGTCTGCCTCTGCTTTGTTTCATTGTTCTTGACTCAATAACCTTGCTTCGAATAGGTGCAGTTGTCGATCTGTGTTGCACGTGTCCTTACCATCTTAGATGGCCTTCACGCAACTTGTCCTCGATGCTCACCACCCCCACTTTGTTCCTGATATAGTCGTTCCTCAAACGATCTTTTCTTGTCTTTCCGCACATCCATCTCAGCATACGCTTTTCCGCCACATTCATCTTGTTGAGACCTTGTTTCTTCACTGCCCAACATTCACTCCCATATAGCATGGTTGGTCGTATAGCTGTTCTATAAAACTTGTTTTTTGATCTGAGCGGCATCTTCTGGTCACATACTACTCCAATTGCACTCCTCCACTTCAACCATCCCGTTGTGATCATGTGGCAAACATCATCTTGGACCTCACCCTCCTTTTCAATAATTATTAGTATATATATTTTCCTGGCTTTATTTTTATTTTGTTATTGTGTTATGGGCCTTTTTCTATTAGCCCCTTAGTCCTCTTCGTTATTCTAGAATATTCATGTTTCTAGATCTTTCTTACTCTCTTCTATATAAGAGAGTCTTCTGTACTTGTTTCACCAATCTAATGCAAGCCATCTTTATATTTTAGATGGTATCAGAGCGGGCTGATCCTCCTTAAACCCCAACCCTAACCTATGCCACATAAACCCTAGCCGCCACACCTCTTCCCCTCTCTCTTCTCAGCCCCTCACCAGCCGCCGTCCCCCCCCTCACCAGCTGTCGCCGCCCAGCCCCTGCCCTCATCCTTTCAGTGACCTCTCCACCACATGTCGCCCCTTCTTCCTCCACCCATACAACCACTGCCGCCCCTTCTTCCTCCACCCACCATCAGCCCCTCCCTGCCCGCCGCCCTCCCCACCTCCATCCAACAGCCCCTGCTCATGTCCCACTCCTCCGGCTAGCCACCACCTTCTCTACTCAACCCTCTTCCACCCCCTCTTCGTCCTTCCCTCCTTTCCCCACCATCTATCCCTCCGGCTAGCCTCCACCACCACTCGTTTCTATTCCTGCCAATCTCCGAACGTCTCCGATAACTTTCCAGTTATCACATGTTGAAGGTGTAATCGGATCTTGCTTTGTCTCTGCCTACGCCTCATGATGGAATAAGGTTTTCCTCCATGTTGGCGTAGGTTTCCTAAATCTACAACTGCCCCGACGCGGGTTTCTGGGATCTGATGCATCAGATCTCCTTCTGCTATCTTATGTCTGTGTACAGGACGGGTATCTATAAACCTGCCCCTGTGATTGGGTTTCTACTGCTTTCATCTGCTATGTGCCTACTGTTGCTGCGAGCCTGCTACTCTATCTGTTGACTACTACGTGCATGTTGCTGCTACGTGCCTACTGCTCTATCAGCTGACTGCTACGGGATTCCTGCTCCGGCCTGCCACTATTGTCTGTAGTGTCGTCGTGTATTCTATGACCTCTCATGGCGTCCTCCGATCCACTTCGCAATCTTTGTGTGACGACTACCAAGTTGGACGGCTCCAACTATCACACTTGGGCAGCCTCCTTTGAATTGCATGTCAAAGCTCAGGGGCGCTATTCCCATCTGACTACTACCGGGCCGGCGGAACCGACTGCTACTGCCTAGGAAGCACAGACACTTCTCAGAGGCTGTCGTGTCCGTGTCCAACATGGACACACTTTGAACACGCCTGGACGCGTAGTGGACATGCCTCCAGCGTGTCCACTTTGAATTTCTTTTATTGAAGTGTTGGACACGGCTTGGACACTCCATGGACACCTCCAGGACACACCCCTCCGACCCACTTAAGCCTAGGCGTATGAAAAAACCCAAGCCTTCTCTAAATCTTTGCCTCCTGTCCTCCACTACTCACCCTACTACCATTAGTTAATTAAGCTTCAGGTGCTACATGCAAGTCGGTGACACCCTTCTTATCATCTCCACCAGCTATTGCAACATCCGGGGACTGCCACATCAACCATGAGGAGGAAAACAATTGGATTCACCTCCTCTTGATAGTACATGTTGCTAATCATTACTTCCATTGGAACTATTGTCCCCAAAATTCTACTGCTCTTAATTTTTACAATTCATATTACAACAATATCATATAATCAAGCATCGTAATGTTTGTTGTGAACTAATCCATATTGTGACTTGTAAATATAATGTTACATGTTGATTGCTTGTTGGATTTCATGGTGATTGCCCATGCGGATAATCTATCTAGATCATTTTGTGTTAATACACATAGCATATTACACATTATATGTCATAATATGTTATACAAATATATATATATAGAGAGAGAGAGTGAGGCTAGAATACACTCGAGTGTATTCAGCCTCAAATACAATCAACTTTTTAGCCGTTGGATCCGGACATGTGATCTCAAGATTAGATGGGAAGGATTCCACTCACAGCGTGCTGACCCACCGCACTTGCTATCACTCACCCGCACAACCCTGTAATCTCTCTCCTTTGGTTTCTGACACGCTACCTAGTTCTCTCTCTTCACACCGATCGCAGGCTCCTTCCTCCTCTAGCCTCCTCAGTCCTCACCGCCAATCGTCGTCGGCAACTCTTCATTAGCAGCCAGTCGCCAACGATAAGTGCGTCGTTTCCAGCTAGGGACGACTCCAGCATGACAGGGGAACGGCTGCACATGACGGGGGACGGAGAAGGCAACCTGTTCCTATGATCCAAGACCAAGGTCAATTATGGCTTGATGCTTGTCATGGTTGTCCAATGGAACATTACTTGTTTAGAGATGGTGTCAAACATTTTCCGTGAAACAGGGATCGTGCACCCTTCTACGAGAGGCTGCAGAAGCTCTCGTAAGCATTGGAGTCATAGGCATACCGTGGTCACCGCTGCCATTCAGGCTTCCCTTCTGGGCTTCCGGCTCAGTAATTTACCGGCAACACGAGGGCTGAGTTCGGAAACACAAATTTGTTACGATAAACTATTGCCGGATCCGTAGTCAGTGTGTTTGTCAAGATGGTCTCTGACGAGGCAACCATCATGGTCGTGGCTATCCCAAAGGGGCTTCGGCTGGCAGTCACGTTGACTCTGGCCTACTCAATGAGGAAGACGATGGCGGACAAGGCCATGACTAGGAAGTTACCTGCACGCGAGACCATGGGGATTGTCATAAGATCGGCACGTTAACTCTCAACCAGATGAAAGGCATCCGCTTTTTCATTGGCACCAAGAAATTTAACGTGGTTAACTGTGACGATTCTCCAATTTCAGACTCTTTTGTCCCTACTACAGTCAATGAATATTATGATCCTTAGGTACGTTGTTGGGTTGAATATAAGAGGGGGCATAAACATGCCATAACCGCACACCAGCACCAAGATTATTAGCAGCCCCACCAGAGTGAAATACACTTGATCCATACTCCAATGGGATGAGTCGGGACTGAACATTGGATGGCTTTTCTATATTCTGATATGCAACATCATCCTCTCTGACGACGCATTGCTTGCTTTCCTCGTCATCACCTGTGTCGTTATCTTCATCTTCCGGTTAGAATTTGATGTGAGATTATGCATGGAGAAGATGTATACATTGGAATCAGGCACCATTTGTGGATGCATGTGTCAACTGTGTGTGTGTAATAGCCATCCAATAAATTTGTACGCTCTTGTAACTAATCTTTTCGTGTGGTACTTCCTTCTCTGTTGTTGCCTATTTGTTGTGTTCTTGTGCAATAGATACTTTCCATAGTCTTCTTTGATTGATGACAGTTGTACAATGAGTGCCTATCCATGAAAGAATAAACTATAGCAGGTTTGTTTCGTGTGTTGCAGGTACGAATCAGTGTAATTGTCTTCATTGCTTACTATTTGTGTTGTGTAAAGGATCAGTGTGCAACGCTTCTGGGTAAATTTGTTTCTTTCATTCAGTTTATCCACTGCAAAATACTAACAGTTCCGACATCTACTCCTCCAAGTCCACCTCCACGACTGAACATGTCAGGCTTGGTTGGTTTTCCTACTATGGTTTCCGCTGTGTAAATTCAAAGCCATTGATATGGACGTGACTATCATCTAAATATGTGGTTCCCTCAATGAAGCTTGGTCTAGGAAGATTGTTAAGGTGTCCATTTGGGAGAGAGATCCATCAATGTCGTTCTGGTCATACACATTTATCTTGGTGTAGTTTCCATTGTCTGCTTTCACACGTCCATGTTTGACCATCCTAGCTACTACTCATGCACTACTACTGCTGCACACATGTTGATCATTGGTTAGGTCTGTTGCTGTTGGAAATTCATGGTAGACGTCGTTAAAGGAGCAGTTGCTGGTGTCGTTTGCCACCTTGGCAGTGGTTGGCTACTGGTGGTTCTACTCGTCCCCACGCAACGAGCTGGAAACGACGCACTCATCGTTGGCGGTTGGCTGCTAATGAAGAGTTGGCAATGACGATCGGCGGTGAGGACTGAGGAGGCTAGAGGAGGAAGGGGCCTGCGATCGGTGTAAGGAGAGAGAACCACGTAGTGTGTCACAGAGTGAAGGAGAGAGATTACGGGGTTGTGCGGGTGAGTGATAAAGTCTGGTGGGGTCAGCACGCTGTGAGTGGAATCCTTCCCATCTAATCTTGAGATCACATGTCCGGATCCAACGGCTAAAAACTTGATTGTATTTGAGGCTGAATACACTCGAGTGTATTCTAGCCTCACTCTATATATATATATATATATATATATATATATATATATATATATTGGCGTGTCCAGTGTCGTGTCTGTGTCCTATATTTTTGGAAATTGACATGTCCCGTGTCTGTGTCCGTGTCTAAATCCGTGTCTGTGTCTAAATCCATGTCCGTGTCCGTGTTCATGCTTCCTAGGCTACTGCTGACGACAAAACTAAACAGGCGTATGACTGTGGTCTAAGGACGACTCTGGGTTATGACCTGGATGGTCAACAGTGCTGAACCCAAAATCAGCCAATCCCTTTTGCGCTTGCGCACGGCTAAGGATATGTAGGATCAACTCTCCCACATCTATTCTCATCAACAAAATCCCAAAAAGGTATTTGATATTTTCAAACACCTGGCCAAGGAGTACTCTACCTCATATGTCATTGAAGATTACTATAATCAATGTTGTGCCATTTGGGATGAGTTTGAGGTGTATCATCCCCTATCCTCAGATATTAAGGAAGCACAAAGACAACGGAATGAACTACAACTCGTTCAATTCCTTGCTGGCCTACCATCCTCCTTTGCGAGTGTCGTAGATCATATTCTCTCCACTGATCCGTTGCCCACCTTACGCGATGTTCTGAAACGCGTGCAACGTTTGCCTTTTGTATCTCAGGCGACTCCTAAACTTTTTGACAATGCTGCTCTAGCAGTTCGATCTAGAGATTCTTTCTGTGGACGTGGCCGCAGTCGTGGTGGTCGTGGTCGAGGCCGCTCTACTCCAAGTGTTGGTCGTGGTTCGTACTCCTCGGGCGCTGACTCCTCTACTGAACCATGTTTCTGCAATTTTTGCAAGCGCACCAATCATACTGAAGACCGATGTTGGATCAAGCACGAAAAACCTGCTTGGGCAAATCAGGTTTCTTCCGACCAGCCTGATACCTCTGCTTCTCCGTCTACCCCGCCATCTGTTGATTGGATCAGATCTGAAGTTGAGAAGTTACTCCAAGCTAGCTTGGCCTCTTCTGCTGAGACCTCCACTACTGGCGATTATGCTCTTCTGACAAAATCTGCTCCTCTTGCACAGTCTAGTAAACATAATTGGGTTATTGACTCGGGTGCCACCTCTCATATTACTAGCAATCGATCTTTATTTTCTACCTTGCATAAAACTGCTACCATTCCGCCTATCACCCTAGCTGATGGTTCTCAAACATATGTTTCCGGAATAGGGAATATCTATACTTTTGGTCGTCTTACATTGAACTCGGCACTCTTTGTTCCTAAATTTCCTATCAACCTGTTATCTGTGAGTAGAACTGTTAAGAGCTTACAATGCTCAATTACCTTTGACCCGGATGGTGTTATTTTTCAGGATCTGCGCACGAGGATGAAGATTGGTTCGGGCCGTGAGGGACCAGATGGGCTCTACTATTTGGATGCACCGAAGACGACGGTTTACCAGACTAAATCTGTGACCGGCATTCAGTGACATTACCGCTTGGGACAACTTTCACCGGCAAAATTGAAGCATTTATTACCTGATATTTCTGAGTCAGTTTTTCATTGTGAAACATGTCAGTTAGGGAAACAAACCCGGTCTACTTTTACTAAGAAAAACTATATTAGTTCAAAAGCTTCATTTGATATTGTGCATGCTGATATTTGGGGACCATGTTCTGTTGCTAGTAATTCTGGATATCGATACTTTGAGTTTTATTGACGACTTTTCTAGAACCACCTGGTGGTTTTTATTAAAAGACAAATCTCATATTCTTGACACTATTACCACTTTCTTTGTTGAGATACATACCCAGTTTGGTAAACCCATTTAAATCTTTTGAACTGATAATGCCCTTGAATTCATTCAAAGGTTAGTAAATATGTTTTGCAACAAAATGGGTACTATTCACCAAACCTCTTGTGCTTATACACCCCAACAGAATGTCATTGTTGAACGCAAGAATCAACACCTCCTTGAAGTTGCGCGCACACTTCGCTTTCATTATCATGTTCCTCATGGTTTCTGGCCAGAAGCTGTTTCAACTGCTAGTTATCTTATTAACCGCATGCCATCTTCTGTTCTTGGCAATCAACTGCCTTTTCAGACTTTATACATGGATGCTCCTCTGTTCACCGTACCTCCTCGTATTTTCGGAGTACGTGTTTTGTGAAAAAATTGCGTCCTGGCCTTACTAAACTGGATCCTCGTGCTACCAAGTGTATTTTCCTGGGGTACTCTTGGACACAAAAAGGGTATCGCTGCTTTGACCCGGTTACTAAGAAATGGATGGTGTCGGCTGATGTTGTCTTTTTTCAACATATGTCGTTCTACTCCTCTGCTGGATCTGCCCTGACGTCTGATTTACTGACAGAAACACTTTTACCTATGTCTGTTGATAATGCCCTATCAGATAGCACTATTGCGTTGGCTCCTCTAAAAGTCTATCAGAGAAGACCAAAGGTACCAAATCCCTCTATGGCCCAACCAAGTCTTCCAACCTCGTCAGCAAATCAGCCAACATCTCAGGTATTTTCTGACTTAGAACTTCCTATCAGTTTATGCAAAGGCACTCACTCTTGCATGCAACATCCCATTGAGAATTTCTGCTACTGCTAATCTAAGAAATACTTTTGCAAATTTCACTTCTACTTTGTGTTGTTACTATTCCTAAGAATGTTGCTCAGGCTCTCCAACACCCAGCATGGCGTCAAGCCATGGAAACTGAAATGCAGGCCCTCACTGATAGAGATACTTGGGATTTGGTTGATGCACCACCTAGCTGTTCACCAGCTATTGCAGGTGGATTTTCACAGTCAAATATCAACCAGATGGTACCATTGAACGACTCAAAACTCACCTGGTAGCCAAGGGGTACACTCAGACATATGGAGTTGACTACTTTGAGACTTTCTCTCCTGTGGCTCGACTGAATTTTGTTCGTATCCTTATCTTTGTGGCTGTAAATTCTGATTGGCCCATATTTCAACTAGATGTCAAAAATGTATATCTGTATGGAGATCTGCATGAGGTTTACATGGTGCAGCCTCCCGGTTTTGAAATTCAAGGGGAGTCTTCCAAAGTTTGTCGTCTTCGCAAAGCTATTTATGGCCTTAAGCAAAGGCCCCGAGCCTGGTTTGACAAGCTTAGCTCTATTCTTCAGATATTTGACTTTCGTCGCTCTCAATCTGATCATTCAGTGTTTGTTAAGAAAACTACCTCTGGTCTTGTAGGTCTCATTGTCTATGTTAATGACATTATCTTATCTGGAAGCGACTATGCAGGCATTCAGGCTACTAAGACATACTTGGAAAAGTACTTTATTACCAAAGATTTAGGCAACTGAGGTATTTTCTGGGAATTGAAGTCTCTCATTCTTCCTCTAGTCTTTGTTTGTCACAGCGCAAATATGTTTTGGATCTCCAGTCAGAGATAGGAATGCTTGGGGCTAAGCCTGCTACTACACCTTTGGATCCCAACACTGACTAGGATGATGACACTTCTCTTCCATATCCTGATCATCATCAGTATCGCAGAATGGTTGGGAAACTCATCTACCTTACTGTCACTAGGGCTGATATCACTTCTGTTGTTGGTCTCGTAAGTAGATATTTGGATAAGCCCCATCAATGCCATTGGGATGTTGTCTGCCATATTCTGAAGTATTTGAAAAGTTCTCCTGGCAAAGGTCTGTTGTATAAGAAACATGGCCATTGTAATCTTATTGCATACTCTAATTTTTTATTATGCTGAAAGCAAGATAGATCGGAGATCTACCTCTGGACACTGTACTTTTGTAGGTGGTAACTTGGTAACGTGGCGAAGCAAGAAGCAAACTATAATTGCTCGCTCAAGTGCTGAAGCAGAATATTGAGCCATGGCTCACACCACCTGTGAACTTTTCTGGATACGCAGTCTTCTGTGAGATTTTAGTATTTCTGTTGCTCCATCCATACCTATGCAATGTGACAACGAGGCTGCTATCTTCATTGCCAGCAACCCCACCTTCCACGAACGCACCAAACACATTGAAGTTGATTGCCATTTTGTTCGGGAGACTGTCTTGTCTAGTTAGATTTCTACACCTTATACACCAACTATGGATCAAGTTGCAGATATTTTCACCAAAATTCTTCCAAATACTAGATTCACTACGTTGATAGCCAAGTTGGGCGTGATTAACATCTACACTCCAGCTTGAGGGGCAGTATTAGTATATATATTTTCCTGGCTTTATTTTTATTTTGTTATTGTGTTATGGGCCTTTGTCTATTAGCCCATTAGCCCTTTTCCTTATTTTAGAATATTCATATTTCTAGATCTTTCTCACTCTCTCCTATATAAGAGAGTCTTCTGTACTTGTTTCACCAATCTAATGCACGCCAACTTTGTATTTTAGAATAATAGTACCCAAGTAACAAAATTTATCACATATTGGTACATCCATTCCATCCAACTTGAGTCCACCATTCATAATTCTAGATTGGCTAAAGTTGCAATGCATATATTCAGTTTTGCTTCTACTGATCATAAATCCGTTAGATTCCAATGAATTTCTCCAAATCAACTTTATCATTCAATGTATATTATCTTTCATCAACCAACACAATATCATCAGCAAATAAGATGCACGAAGGGATATTATCCTGAACATGCTTTGTCAACTCACCCATAACAAAAACAAATAGATATAGGCTGAGTGTCGATCCTTGATGTACCCCAACGGTGATAGGAAAAGTATGTCTCTCCTCCAAGAGTCTTAACACTTGCAGTTTAGTTGTCATACATGTCTTTAATCAAGTCAATGTATTGAACAGGCACACCCTTTTGATGCAAAACCCTCCATAACACTTCCCGGAGTACTTAGTCATAGGCCTTTTCCAAATTGATAAACACCATATGAAGATTTCTTTTGTTTTCTTTGTACTTCTCCATAAGCCTCCTTATCAGAAATATAGCATCTGTTGTTCATCTTCCTGGCATAAAACCAAATTGGTTGTCTGATATTTGTGTTCTCAATCTTAGCCTTTCCTCAATAATCCTCTCACAAAGCTTCATGGTGTGACTCATCAGCTTGATACCTCTGTAGTTTGTGCAGCTTTAGACATCTCCTTTGTTCTTGTAGATCGGGAATATAGTACTATTTCTCCATTCATTTGGCATCTTCTTTGTCTTCATAATCTTGTTAAAGAAATTTGTTAACCACATATTTTTTTCATAGATTAAACCAAACTCTGCCTATGTTTTTAAACTTTTGCCTATGTTTTCATATATTCTATGCAAATGTGGTGGTCCCAAGTCCGGGAAAGGAGGGTTTCAACCAACCAGAAAATTGTCACTCTTTTTATGACATGGATCCTTATATAAAATGCAAATCTGATCGATATTAGAAAATTAAGAAGTTGGACACCGTCCATATGAGATCAAAGATATAAGTTGTTTATGCTTACTAAAAGATTCACAAGAGATAACACAATATGTTTACAATATGAGGAAGTTCTAAATATGGTCAAAAAGCTTGACTTTTAACATAGCTGTCTGGAAGTAGGATTTCTAACAAGAAGTTGACATCATCTATATGAGATCAAAGATATACGTTATTTATGCCACTTACTAAGAGATTCACAAGAGATAACACATTCGTTTATCGTATGCGGAAGTTCTAAATTTGGTCAAATTTAAATAATTTGACTTTTAATATGTTGTCTAGTAGTAGGATTTTTAAAACTTCTACATTCCAACAACGGGTTACACCCTCCACTTTAGTTACTTAGTAAGAGTGTATTATATACAACAAAAAACATAGATGTGAAAACAGTTGCTCTGTAACTTTACACGACACATACACATTTGAGTTCGTGAGGTTTTGTTTCCATAAAGATACTATCACATTAAAGTTGCACTTATTTCAACACGTCCATATCTATTCTTTGTTGCTAATCTGATCGATATTAGAAAAAATAAAGTTAGGATACGGTCTATACAAGATCAAAGATATAAATCGCTTATGCCATTGACTAAAAGCTTTACAAAAGATAACCCATTCGGTTTATCATACGAGAAAGTTTTAATTTGGTCAAATGTAAGATGATATATAGAAGAGTGTATATATGTATATTTGTCCATGTTTTATTGCTAATTTTTTCTCACTCAATTCATTTCTATAACAACGAAAGGTTAAAGAAACATACTTACATACTCTTATAAACATGATAATATTGTCTTCTTGTCTTCCTTTGGTTCATATGACATTCACCTAAGCATTCTATTATTAAACTTTAGCAGAGCACTTGTTTCTGCTTATAATATGGACTTCAAAATAGAATATAACTTAAATTTACTCTTAGCTGATGTTATATAAAATTTTCATCATAAGTTCAAATCATCCAATTGGCATCTTAAAATTTTGATTACTAATATCAAAGATGTATCCATTATTATAATATGTAATATAGATTGAAATCATATGATTTTTCACGTACATGTGCACATGTTTCAACAGTGTGTGTGTGTGTGCGCGTGCGTGCGTGCGTGTGTGATCTACGGCGGACCGATGTTTCCTGTGGACGTGCGGACTGTTTGCCCCATTACTAATTAACATCCTATCAGGCTATCGCCCTCTCTCTTATGCGCAGGTCCATCTTATATAAGTCCGAGATTTCTTTCTTAGTTCGTCCCCAACCATCTGCCTATTTCAGCAGTGTTACGGCAAGTTCCTTGGAGCGGTGTGTCGCAGTGCCATCCCAGACAGCTGGCCTCGTCAGTAATTGCTTCAGGAGGGGGAATTTGTATATTTCAGTTTCGAGGTGTCTGCTACTCGTCCTCTACTAACGTTGCCTTTGAGGATAAGAGATGACTTGGATTGGCTGCATGTGGGGGACAATGGGCTAAATCACGAGTGTTCAAGCTCTAGCTTCAGCCACGAATGTACAAAAATCCTACATCCTCTACATTTCATAGTTCTTGAATTTATTTGAAGAAGACATCAAATATGAAAATGCAGATCTCTACTCGTCGGCTATCTCTGTGCGGCATACTAAAAGTTTGCAACAATGAGAAGAAGGTCGTGCAACTATACACATGCGTGATCAATACATGTGCAATTTCATTTCTTTTTTTCTTTATATCATCTTGTATGTGTCGATTTCCTGTTCCCAATCAAGAGTCCATCAATAATGCAGATGCTTATCTGAAACTTTTTAATAAGAAAGCAGTGTGTTATCAAATACAACACCATGCAAAGCCTAACAGACTCCACTTATCTGTAAATCTCATCTCATGAGGTCACAACTTCACAATATCGCTCATGTCAAATCCATTTGAAACGGATTCACAAAAAGAAGTTACAACACTAATTAAGAAAGTTTGGATCCTCAGAGACACACAATTAAAGTGTGGTTTTCAACCAACCTAGGAAGTCCGGTACACTACCCAACATCATGTTTTAGCTGAGGCCAAGCGACTGTAGTCCGGCCAAGTTTCTCAGTGGGACGGGAATGGGTCCTTGTAGTTTTCCGTCGTGCCAATTTTAGAAAGGATGGAGTCATGAGTATTATAGTATGTTGTTCTCGAGTAGAGCTTCTTGAAGGCATGAAGTTGCATAAGGCTGGTGGGATGGGTGCCATGATTTGCTTCACATTGCATGTGACTAATACTTCCAGGAACAGGAGGTCTCTCAACGCAGTGGAGAGAATGCCTTTGGAGCTAAAGGGTTGTGATTATGCCTGTTGTCCGTTGGCACTCCATGTATTTGCAGGTGTCACAGCAGTCGATGTCAACCCATGAAGAGAGAATCCCAGTTGTGTAGCGGAGGAATGCGGCCCTTTCAGAGGCAGAAAAGGTCGGGAATTTTCTGTCATCAGAGGAGGGGTGGGCCAGGAACGGTGGTAGCGGGTACACAAGAACATGCCAGATGCCTCACCGGAAGGTGCTGGCTGTGAGCATCAGCTATTGCTGCCAGCAAAGAACAAATCTGGGAGTGGCCGCAAAGGATGACAACAGGGTGGAACGAGGGCAGCGAAGAAACTGGATCGTGGGGTGTACAGTCCGCACTTCCGCAGGAAACAGCAGTCCACAGTAGATCATGCCCCTATATATATATATATATATATATATATATATACATACACACACACACACACACACACACATATATTTATACACGCACACACATATATATATATATATGTGTGTGTGTGTGTGGAGTCAGACTAGAATACACTCGAGTGTACAGATCACACCGTACACCCCAATGGTGTTTTCCTATATAGACAAATTTTGCAAAATCTAAACCATTGATCTTCATTGTTATAATAATAATAGGCCACATATAAAATTTGAGTCTATTTGGATGAGTGTAAGTCACTCATACAAAGACAAAATCAACGCAGATAACTAATTAAAAATGCATGATGTTTGCCTTGTTTAGATGTATGACCTATAAGTGTATAAATGAGTTCAAATTTATAATATAGTATGGTCTTAAGATATTTATGAATATCAACGGTTTGGATTTTAAAATATATGTTCTAAGGTGGAAAATTATTGAGGTGTACAGCGTCTCTGGTACACTCTAAGTGTATTCCAGTTTAACTCTATATGTATGTATATATAAATAGATATAGATAGTGTGTATATATATTTATATATAGATATATAATATATGTATATATATCTCTGAATAAAAAAGTGGACGAAGGGGCCGCTTAAGCGCCCAAGCACATATCCCATTGTAATTTTCATTGAAGCGGGATTTGAAGCATTTTGCACTTAACGGCCGTTTTTGTCCGCTTCAGGCAGCTTTTTTGGGTCCGCTTAAGCGCCTGCTTGAGGGCGCTTCACAACATGTGTTCCTGAAACTTGCCCAATCACCTGCTGAATTTTTAAAAAATGAAAATTATATATTGTAATAGGTATAATAATTAGTTTCATAATTAGTATCTTTAATAAGTCATTGTTGTTTGTACACTATGTACAACTATATAAGAACTATGTAATGTACTCTTGCCATCTGTAGAGTTTGCAATATAATACTAGTAATAGTTGCATGATTTTAATGATGTTGCATCCTATTCCTGCAATGTTTTAATTTGCATGATATAATATTAGTAATACATCATTTTCCTGCTATGTTTGAACTTGCATGATCTTTTTGATGTTGTGCAATCTAATCACGTAACCTATATGAAAGCATGTCATCTTGTCACATGTATATATGATTTTTTTTGCTATTGGTTGTTGCACAATTTCATCATGGCAGATGAATGGATGCATACCATCGTGGCACTTGTATATGATTGCATGATTCCATAATGAAGATAATATGTTGATGTGTCACATTATTTAGTTATTGTAATTAATGATGTTACGATTAATCTACTTACTGTAAATTCAATAGTCTTTATTGTCATGTATCATACATCGAGACTTAACCAACCTTGTTATTTTTAAATTTTAATTGTATACGTTATGAGTCTATGACAGTATGACTAAAATGTACTCACTCTAATTGGAAATTATCTACTGATTATTCTATTTTCTATCATAATTAGTACGGACAGGGGTGGTTAAAGTTTGGCTATGTCAAATGATCTCGGGTAAGAGTATTGCACTCTTCTAGATCCAATCCGATGGAAGAAAGTGAAATGCAATTTTTTCTAAATTTTTCTAATTTATTTAAAACAATGTAGACCGCTCTTCCGGAAAGAGCCCACTTTAGTCCGCTTCAAAACCCACTTCCCACTTCAACGGGGGGCAATCCGCACACTTCTCGCTTTCCAAAACCTATATATAAAGCATACGCTTTTGAACAAGTGGATGCTCATTTTCCTATGTAATCTTGTATAAATTATCATTATGTAGGAACTTTTATACATATTTGAACTTATAGTATATTGTATATAACTAGTACATACACATACTAGTACACAGAAGAGAACTAGTACATACATACATATAGACTGTGGTACATCAATAGTACATGCAGATCATATAGCATATAAATACATACAGATCATATAGTATATATTTATTACATATATATACTAGTACATAGCAGAGAACTAGTACATACATACAAACAGACATGTAGTACATCAATAGTACATAGTAGAGCACTAGTACATGCATACAAATTATTTATATTTATATATATATATATATATATAAATTAATTAGTTGTAAAGATTTATAATTAGTACAAATACATGTACCTTGATTTACAAACAATGTACCTACTAATATAGGTGCAAAGTAAAGAACATGTTACAGGAGTATGAGGTAAATACAATGAATAAATGAAGCAGGGATTACCTTTCCATAAGTTTTTTTTAACCCCTCTATTGGGCCAACAACAAGTTTGGGACTTATTTTGGGTCTAGCATGCGCTTTTCAACTAAGCGGGCCAAAGCAGGCACTTAACAAGGTCTTCAAGCGGGCGGTTAAGCGGCTCAAGCGATAATTAAACGGCCGCTTTTTGCTTGCCTGCTCAGCTGGTGCTTAAGGCCATTTCAGGCGGTAGAGGGTCTGGACCGCTCAAGCGGCTGCTTCAAACGCTTTTTAAAACAATGATGTGTGTGTGTGTGTGTGTGTGTGTGTGTGTGTGTACATATATATACATATATATAATTATATAGACATATCTATATGTATATACGTATATATACATATATACCTATATATAATTATATAGACATATCTATATGTATATACGTATATATACATATATACCTATATACGTATGTATATATATATATATATATATATATATATATATATATATATATATATATATATGTTTGATGGGGAGAGCTGGAGTTTTGATTGCAAAATTAAAGGGGGTGAATGAAACTTTGTGTATGGGCTGACTATATCTTTCATTTTAGCATTGTGTTTGTATGTCTTGTTTGTCGTGGTCTCGACAAGCGGGCATGGAATTCTATCACGTTCTGTGACGTTCTCGGATTTTCTAAAACTTAATCTGATGTGCGACATCCAAATTGAAACCCTCACCTCAGCGAGAATCCCAATTTAAACATCCCACACTAGGCTAAGAAGAAGAAAATCAAGGGAGTCAAAAGGAAACACAGTAGCACATGCACATGAACAATAATAAAACCACAACACATGTTCACCATTCAACATATAATTACAACATGAATTGTTACAACATTTGATATTACACATTGAACAGCAAACTATACATATACATGTACTACCACTAAACTACAGGATCTTAAGACAACAGGCCCACCTGTACATCATCTCGCCACACAACACTCAACTATCCTGGATCTTCAAGAGCATAACCACAACCTAAACAAAAGATTACATGCGGTACACGTCAGCACAATATTTCATGAATATTGTACTGAGTACGCATGCGTGTCTTTTATATACCTCTCATAATATCTTGGCAATAAGATAAAACTAATACTTGGCAGTAACAGAAGAATATAAGTAAAGCGTATACTTGCACAAAGATATTCATTAGCAAAAGAGAACACATATTTTAAGCACATTTCCATCATATATCTCGTGCGTCTGCCACCAAGTGGCTTTGACGTCTTCAGGCCTTATGATCTACTACCAAAGAGTTTGAGATCATTTAACGTGTGATCTACTACCAAAGAGTTTGAGATCTAACACATGTGATCTACTACCAAAGAGTTTGAGATCACTTCAATGCACTGTACTACCAAAGAGTTTAGTGCTATCATATGATGGATCCGATATCTTATGTTTCATGTGTTCATAGCCATAAGTACGGAAATTCAAGCAACATATCATGCAAGAACAATCATTTCAATCAATACCATATGCCAAGTCTTTACTACCATATAACACAAACATAATGTATAATAAGCCAAGCAAGAGGTAATGGCGTACCTTCCAAAGAGACATCCTAATCACATATTCCTCATGTCATCTATAACTTTGTTAAACCTGATCAAGACAAGATCATATACTATCATCAGGTTCTCATCATCTTAACCCTAATCGTGTTCATATTAGGGTTTTACTTAGTTCATTAGGTCATTCCCATCATTACTTGCTTTCTTGTCTTAGAATCATCTTACTTATGTCATGTTCCAGATTATTTACTCATCAACTGGATATACTCATGTGTCACATTATTATGTGAACATACTTAACATTATGTCACATTCATTACCCATATCAGGGTTACATCACATGTATTAAGGGTCATCCTCGTGTAACATGAATTTCATGTATATAACTGATCTCAGATTTATATATTATCTTCCAGTTACAGATATGAGGGTTTTCTGTAAATCTCATCATTTATTGAGCATGCATGTATTAATTGCATTATCTTTAGTGTTATTAACCGTAATTAGCCATATTAATAAAATTATATGCTTTCATGCATAAACATGACCATATCTGACATCATATGCATTCTATACATAATTATAGACTTACTGATATTTTTCCATGATTTTATGTCATCATTTGCTATTTATTTACCATTAAACAAGCATTACATATATTACATGATATCACTATTATTAATGCATCAAAAGCCTGATATTATGCTTTCATATTGCTCTACACATTTTTCTGAGAATTTCGGTATATTACATGTATTTTTCTGATAAGTGTGCTAATTACTGTGATTTAAACAACATCTGGGAATTATCTGAGATTATTACCTTTTTGAGCCAATAGGCGGGCGTCACGTGGCTCATGGCTTGTCTTGTGCAAGCAGTCCACTCATTTCCTGGACCCGCCTGGTCTGGTTGCTGGGAGCTGAACCGGTTTTTCTGCTCTGGACCCGGTTCGCTTCTTTCTCATTCTCCCGACCTCGCCTGCTTTCGAGTCCCAAGCGGGACATGTTCCTCCGCAGAGAACCGCCGCCGCCTGGGCTCTCCTTCGACGAGCGATCGGCGCAGTAGAGGTGCTCCGCATCAGCTCCTAAGACCACTGTCGGTCTCAGAGTTTTCGATCACCCTGCCTCTATGTTTCTTGGAGGTGAGATGACCAAATACAGGCCCGACGCCTAGGCGCGTCTTCTTCCTCCACTCGAGGCCCGACGTCTTCCTGATCCAGGTCGCCGACGTGTCTTCAATTGATCCAGTTGAGCGCCGCCGGCCTGGGCAGATTCCGACGAGGGGTCACTGCAGTACCTGACCTCCTCTACTTCTCGCCTACTCCAGCGCGAGTTGCACTTTTGGCCGCCATCATGGACTAGCTCCGACGAGGAACCAACAGAGCACGTGCTCTACTTCGTGAGTGTCGCTGCATCTCCGAACTCTGACGACAGGTCGACTACTTCCAGACCTTCTCACTCGCCTCGAGTTTCTCACTTCAGCAGTGTTGCACCTGCGTCTCCTCCTCTATAACTACACCGGCGCAACACCTTCGTGCATCTGTGCTTGGCACCATCGTCGATCCTCTCTGGTGTGCGGTCAGCCGCCAAAACCTTCTCCTCACTACAGGTCTCTACTACTGTGTCGCCTCCTCACTCAAACCACCTGCAACCTGTGGTGGAGAAGACTACAAAAGGGACGGGTCGTTCTTCCTCTAGTTCCCTGCTGCTGCAAAAGAGAGACCAAGCTACTGGGGAAGGTTTCGTTCTCTCTCCCCCCATCGGTCAGGTGTATCAATAGGAACAACTAAGGGCTAAGTGGGTGTCCCACGATTGTAACTGTTCAAGTGAGGTAGTGAGATAACCCACAACCACGGACGTGGTGGTCATCTTCAAAGCAAGCGGAACTGCCTCCCTCACGTTCCAGTTGAACACAGATTGAGGATGACATAAGCACTGTTAAATCATGCCATCCGACGGTCAACATGATGCCACTCAATCAATCAGCAACTCCTCCCAACCTTCAACAACGTTGGGGTGGCATCACATCTTGTTGATTAAAACCTAGGTTGTATATATATTTACGTAGGTTATCAAAACATCATATACTAATCATTTAGACCACTTTGTACCTAATCTTGTAATTATCTTCATAAGCACATGTAATAGGGCAAAATGACATCATCACCATATTGATATGTCAACACAAAACTCATCACAAAAACAATATACATGAATCTAGTTATCCAAATAGGCATCCAAGAACCTTAAAAGTTCACTCCATAACATCATACACACCTTAAAAGAAATTTTGTCCTCGAAATTAAACCAAAAACCAGTTCTTCACATCATATACAACTTAAAAGGAATTTTGCCCTCAAAATTAAGCCATCTTCTTACATTAAGGAAAAACCAAAAGGTATTCTTCCACATATAGGGCACCACTCTCTGTGCCACATATTCAAAAACAAAGCTCCATAACCATTTCTTAACCACTCCTATGAGGTTAAACATACAACAAGGGTGAACCACTCACCATAATATTTCGGTACTTAGGTTATATCATGCCATGTTTCATATATTTAGGGCTGCGTCCTTATCTTACCCATGCATTAGGGTTCCCACATAATATTACCATGTTGCAAAGGAGTCAACTAAGGTATCATAAACATTATGTTGTTTTAACCGTCAAACTATATTTTTCATCTTTGTTAAGCACTAAGATTAACATCTCATATAACATGTTTCATTCATATGATCACAATAAATTATAACATTTACAAGTGATTTCATCACAAGATTAACCAACAGTTTCACATCGTCATCATTATTCATATGCACGGTTAACCATATATGTGTTTCCATCTATTAAACCATTTCTAGGTTTCCGTCTTATCATGTCTATATATCACGTCTCGAGATTAGATCACATCCTTACATATATTACATCATGGTTGTGCTAAACAAACTTATGTGAGTGGCTAAACGAACATATATCAAAACTTTATCTAGTCCAATTGAGGTTCTCCCAACCATTATCCTGAGGGTGGTGTCATGCTCAATCTATTTGAGCTCACTCATTTCTATGAGTATCTCATAACAAAAACTTTATCTTCCCTCCTTTAGTCCAGGGTTCTCAGATTACCTCATTGGCACCAGTGATAACTTTACAAGCTCTAGCCACATAAGCACAAACCAAAACATGCTATGATATACTCTTCATAGTTTTCTACCCATGCAGCATCCTTACCCAAAACTCTCTTATATACACCACTAGATTCCTATGTGGGAAACCACCAACCCGAGCATGAGGCTTCACAGAAACTAACATAGCTACCTCCTCTAGGGTCTTGGGCTCTCTCCCTCACCCAGATGGCAGGCACTCATTTTCATGTTCACATATGCATATGTGACCAGCCTCTCTCTGTCTCTAGGGTTTGGTCCTCCCAAGGACATCTAGGGTTCAACAAGACTATAGGAATCATGCATTAAGCAACACAACTCATTCACTCAGGAGTAGTCTAGTTTAGGACATATCACATATCTCATAAATCAGAATTCTCATATCTTGGAGTTTAGGTTCTCTAACCTTCTCCCATTGGGTCTCACTCTCTCAGGAGTTAACCCCAAAACTGGTCCTAACACTAGAGGTCCTCCTTCGTAAAAGAGCTTGATGCTCATGCTGACTCACAACCTTGTCTTAACTTATCATATCTTATCTCATAAAAAAATGCATACTTGCATCATCAAAACTTATCTCAAATCCTCAAAACTGAACTTAAGTCCTCAAAGACAAACATAGATCATCATAACCATCTTATATCATCTATGTAAGACTTACATCAAAGCGTATTTCATCTATTCCATCTATCATATATTCCAAACAAGGCTCTAAACATCTAATCTAGAACTACTCTCTCTTCTAGACTGATGTCATTCACTTTCACTTAGGTTGCATGACCACCTTCTACTCGTACATGTGTGGGGACACATTTTTGTAATACATATACATAATAAAATATTATATAGTTTTTCTCCGATAAAACAAGCGTCAGAGAAAACTATCGAGGTTCGATCCGTTTGGAATCAAAAGCCAAATCCTGAAACGAGTGTCCCACACATAGTAGAGAGTCCAGTGTCATGAAAACTAGTGAAAAGGGTGAGAACAAGGGGTAGACTAGTGTAGCTACTCTAGACAACGTGCGCAATATGTCTAGGGTTTCTCTTCCCTTGATGCACATTATTTCCAAATATTACAACGTCCCATACCGCTGCACCACAAGGAAAGAATGACATCTAAGGACTTGCTACTCAACAAGCACTAGTCTAGACCTAGTTCTCAGACATCTAGGTGCTAACCTAGAGGCTAGGTCAGATCTAGTCTCTAAAAGACGACTAATTTAACCCTAAAGATTATTAAGATCAAGGTTTTCTGGTTTTGAGTTGCATAATGAGCAAATGTTAGGCTTTGCTATTGTTCATGCTCTGATACCACTTGTGACGTCCTCGGATTTTCTAAAACTTAATCTGATGTGCGACATCCAAATTGAAACCCTCACCTCAGCGAGAATCCCAATTTAAACACCCCACACTAGGCTAAGAAGAAGAAAATCAAGGGAGTCAAAAGGAAACACAGTAGCACATGCACATGAACAATAATAAAACCACAACACATGTTCACCATTCAACATATAATTACAACATGAATTGTTACAACATTTGATATTACACATTGAACAGCAAACTATACATATACATGTACTACCACTAAACTACAGGATCTTAAGACAACAGGTCCACCTGTACATCAGCTCGCCACACAACACTCAACTATCCTGGATCTTCAAGAGCATAACCACAACCTAAACAAAAGATTACATGCGGTACACGTCAGCACAATATTTCATGAATATTGTACTGAGTACGCCTACGTGTCTTTTATATACCTCTCATAATATCTTGGCAATAAGATAAAACTAATACTTGGCAGTAACAGAAGAATATAAGTAAAGCGTATACTTGCACAAAGATATTCATTAGCAAAAGAGAACACATATATTTTAAGCACATTTCCATCATATATCTCGTGCGTCTGCCACCAAGTGGCTTTGACGTCTTCAGGCCTTATGATCTACTACCAAAGAGTTTGAGATCATTTAACGTGTGATCTACTACCAAAGAGTTTGAGATCTAACACATGTGATCTACTACCAAAGAGTTTGAGATCACTTCAATGCACTGTACTACCAAAGAGTTTAGTGCTATCATATGATGGATCCGATATCTTATGTTTCATGTGTTCATAGCCATAAGTACGGAAATTCAAGCAACATATCATGCAAGAACAATCATTTCAATCAATACCATATGCCAAGTCTTTACTACCATATAACACAAACATAATGTATAATAAGCCAAGCAAGAGGTAATGGCGTACCTTCCAAAGAGACATCCTAATCACATATTCCTCATGTCATCTATAACTTTGTTAAACCTGATCAAGACAAGATCATATACTATCATCAGGTTCTCATCATCTTAACCCTAATCGTGTTCATATTAGGGTTTTACTTAGTTCATTAGGTCATTCCCATCATTACTTGCTTTCTTGTCTTAGAATCATCTTACGTATGTCATGTTCCAGATTATTTACTCATCAACTGGATATACTCATGTGTCACATTATTATGTGAACATACTTAACATTATGTCACATTCATTACCCATATCAGGGTTACATCACATGTATTAAGGGTCATCCTCGTGTAACATAAATTTCATGTATATAACTGATCTCAGATTTATATATTATCTTCCAGTTACAGATATGAGGGTTTTCTGTAAATCTCATCATTTATTGAGCATGCATGTATTAATTGCATTATCTTTAGTGTTATTAGCCGTAATTAGCCATATTAATAAAATTATATGCTTTCATGCATAAACATGACCATATCTGACATCATATGCATTATATACATAATTATAGACTTACTGATATTTTTCCATGATTTTATGTCATCATTTGCTATTTATTATCCATTAAACAAGCATTACATATATTACATGATATCACTATTATTAATGCATCAAAAGCCTGATATTATGCTTTCATATTGCTCTACACATTTTTCTGAGAATTTCGATATATTACATGTATTTTTCTGATAAGTGTGCTAATTCCTGTGATTTAAACAACATCTGGGAATTATCTGAGATTATTACCTTTTTGAGCCAATAGGCGGGCGTCACGTGGCTCATGGCTTGTCTTGTGCAAGCAGTCCACTCATTTCCTGGACCCGCCTGGTCTGGTTGCTGGGAGCTGAACCGGTTTTTCTACTCTGGACCCGGTTCGCTTCTTTCTCATTCTCCCGACCTCACCTGCTTTCGAGTCCCAAGCGGGACCTGTTCCTCCGCAGAGAACCGTCGCCGCCAAGGCTCTCCTTCGACGAGCGATCGGCGCAGTAGAGGTGCTCCGCATCAGCTCCTAAGACCACTGTCGGTCTCAGAGTCTTCGATCACCCTGCCTCTATGTTTCTTGGAGGTGAGATGACCAAATACAGGCCCGACGCCTAGGCGCGTCTTCTTCCTCCGCTCGAGGCCCGACGTCTTCCTGATCCAGGTCGCCGACGTGTCTTCAATTGATCCAGTTGAGCGCCGCCGGCCTGAGCAGATTCCGACGAGGGGTCACTGCAGGTCCTGACCTCCTCTACTTCTCGCCTACTCCAGCGCGAGCTGCACTTTTGGCCGCCATCATGGACTAGCTCCGACGAGGAACCAACAGAGCACGTGCTCTACTTCGTGAGTGCCGCTGCATCTCCGAACTCCGACGACAGGTCGACTACTTCCAGACCTTCTCACTCGCCTCGAGTTTCTCACTTCAGCAATGTTGCACCTGCGTCTCCTCCTCTATAACTACACCGGCGCAACACCTTCGTGCATTTGTGCTTGGCACCATCGTCGATCCTATCTCTAGTGTGCGGTCAGCCGCCAAAACCTTCTCCTCACTACAGGTCTCTACTACTGTGCCGCCTCCTCACTCAAACCACCTGCAACTTGTGGTGGAGAAGACTACAAAAGGGACGGGTCGTTCTTCCTCTAGTTCCCTGCTGCTGCAAAAGAGAGACCAAGCTACTGGGGAAGGTTTCGTTCTCTCTCCCCCCATCGGTCAGGTGTATCAATAGGAACAACTAAGGGCTAAGTGGGTGTCCCACGATTGTAACTGTTCAAGTGAGGTAGTGAGATAACCCACAACCACGGACGTGGTGGTCATCTTCAAAGCAAGCGGAACTGCCTCCCTCACGTTCCAGTTGAACACAGATTGAGGATGACATAAGCACTGTTAAATCATGCCATCCGACGGTCAACATGATGCCACTCAATCAATCCGCAACTCCTCCCAGCCTTCAACAACGTTGGGGTGGCATCACATCTTGTTGATTAAAACCTAGGTTGTATATATATTTACGTAGGTTATCAAAACATCATATACTAATCATTTAGACCACTTTGTACCTAATCTTGTAATTATCTTCATAAGCACATGTAATAGGGCAAAATGACATCATCACCATATTGATATGTCAACACAAAACTCATCACAAAAACAATATACATGAATCTAGTTATCCAAATAGGCATCCAAGAACCTTAAAAGTTCACTCCATAACACGTTCCAACATAAGGAGTGTTGTGAGTTAATTAGTTAATGAGTTTATTGCCTTATTAGTAAATGAGCCTAAGTGTGTAGGCCCATTAGGATTTATTCTATAGTTGTGTCCCCTCTCCTATATATATGAGTAGGGTTTCACAAATAAGTGATATTTATTTGCATCCTAATCACACACTTATCATATATACCAAATTTGTTACTAAGGCCTTTTAAACCTTTCCCTTGAGAGCAAACAATCAGTTAGAAGCTACATTTTAGTGGGAAAAGGCATCTGAAGATGGGAGATAGTAAAAGAAGCTCCACTGTACTGTTATATCGGCACTTTAAGATATGCTAAGACTACCAAGTACCAAGAGAACTGGAATTAGCAGGGTACTATTTGCAAGATCTAGTTACAAAATTTTACTTATTATGCTAGCATTCTATGTGTTTCATTGGAAAACAGGCACATTCATGTACTACATTATGTATAGGACTCTATGTCAGAAGTAAAACAAGCTGATGTGCATGCTCCGGCGCAGCCCGTCATGTGAGTATTCAGAACCGACTCAAGCCAAGAACCTCTATATACTTAGGCAAAGCAGAGAGAAAATGCCCATATACCTGCATGCGCCCAGTCCTCAATAGTATCACACCTAGTGTGTTCCAAATGGTGGCTTGTCTCACATCTGACAGCACAGATTCCTTCATTTTCATAAGGATTTCTTGCAATTCATCTGCTTCTAGCTCTTTTTCCGAGTTGTCACCCACATTAGCTTGGAGTATACACTGTACAAGGGGAGATGTGACATGGCATATACTGTAAAATATGCCTAACCCTATATATTGATGTAAACAAACTCATGCAACTGTAAAGCATTCAAAACCTGTGCATGGTGTATCTGGACCAAAGACAGTAACTCTGGTCTCCGAATTTCTTCTTCACTCTGTAGTAGGATCTCAGATGACTTTTCAAATGCTAAAACAGCCTTGAATACCAAATGCTTGGTGAGAACACGTTGAAATCAAAAAAAAAACATGGGAAGGACACAATATAATTACCTTCTGAGGCTGCCCTAATCTCTGATACATTAAACCTAGTAGAAAATGAGAATGGGCATTTTTAGGCATTTTCCGAGCAACATGCACCAAACCCTGTGACAGCATCTAATGTTAGCAGAATATAGATCTATCATTCGGTGAAATTGTATGTTACAGCTTAAATATAAAATAAACACCTAGCAATAGGCATAGCTATGACAAAAATGTGATATATAGAGCCAGTGACAGAAATCCTCAGTGAATGGGTCAAGTCTTATAAGTTCTATATACAACCACAGGAGTACATTATAACTAGTGTGACCTTCAACTAGTGCATTTACACCAATCTTACCAACCGTAATTAGGCGTAACCATGCAAAAATTAAATTAGATTCAAATATTTTCATATATTTTTTCATCAAATACTCTAGGGTGAGTAACGAGGACCGTGCATGCTAGGTATAGCAGACCGTTTATGAAAGTGGCACAACATACCTGACCATAGGTATAATGTGGTGATTGGAATTGGTCAACACAGTAGATAATTTATAACTAATATATGAAAACAGAAAGAGGGTCGTGTAAACTGGATATTGTGATGAATGAACATCTTCATTTCACATCCATCAGGTAGATGTATAGCATCAAGTAGTGCCAATATTACTCGGCCAAAAGACGATGCCAATTTTCAATTAGTTATAGGAAGTTCCTAGAATTGGTAGATATTTGGGTACTCCTTTCCAATAGATAACATCGACAAACTGATTTCAAGCCATGCATGTCATCACCTAGTTAAATTTTGTTTAAGATAAGGAAAGCAGTCTGAACTTAATCTAAATCCAAAAAAATACAAGTTCAAGTAGGGCGGATTACTTAAAAGTATGAAGATTTTGCTGAATTTTAGTAGTAGGATAACTACAATGACTTTAATTGTAACTATCGTGTATTAGATTTATTTCCAAATTGTTCGGCTGATTCTCCTAAGCCAGGTGTTCGAAAGGCCTTTTGAAAGGCCAGTCCCGGGGCTTTGGGGGCAGTTCATTAGATGAGGATGAATTTGGTTTCATGTTGCGCATAATCAATTGCCAAGGAAATGCATACACCTCTACTTTGCCATCTGCTCGTATCCCCCTTCTTTTCCTCTTCCTACATTCCAATTACTGTACAAGAGCAGTTGATCCTTCGTGTCTAATGGAGAACCATTTTGTTAGCTGAATCAAATTTTCTCCTATTTATATATGTTTCATGTTCAGTGCTCACCCAAAATAACTTAAAAAGAAAACTTCCCATGTTCATTGTGATTCTTTGCCCACGGTATACCTCAACCACAAAGCTCTCATCATACTTGCACCTTCCAGCAATTCTTTCTTTGATAAATACCATATCACAGAATCCAAGAAAATCCAGTTGGCCATGTTCTCATTAGTGTCTTTCCAAATTTCTGCCCCCAAAAGAATAGCATTATTGTCCAGTCAATGGCCCTCCACCCCCAACCTCCCCCTTGACTTTACAGTAGCAAAGGCCACTCGGAGCTGCTACGTCTTTATGACACCCCACTCTACCAGCACAACTCCCCAACAAGCATCACCATATCGACTATGTCAATTGTCCTCTAAGGAGCATCCACCTCTACAGGACCATCACCAACTCTAGTTCCAGTGGTCACCTAGCAGTTAACCGCATCAACCAGGTCATCAGAGTCTCACGCCTTGCTCTCTGCTCCACTTGCTGGCTTTCATATTGTGGAAAATTCATGGACCTGTGCAAGGAAGGAAGCAGAAGAAGGCACAAGGCTCATTAGCTCTCCTCCCACTTGAATTTTTTAAGTGGGCCGTATTTTTTAGAGTCAAACAGCTACTCGAGTCCAGCCCACTTAATCAGACGCTATCAAGCTCAATCCAGTAGCCAAATCCATCCCATATCAAAACACCAACGTGGCATAAGAATTTTCATCAGCATTAGTTTTGTAGGTACAACAAAATCCAGAAATTTTCAGCAACCCTTAGAAGTTCAGAACTTTTGATAAGAAACCAAGAGAAAACTGACACATCTTCGCCACGCTTTGACAGTGACTTCAATTTGATCTAACATTTAAATGCATATAGAATGGTGTATTACAAGGATACATGCATTTAAGATCTCACGAGACCTGACTAGGTGCCTTAGTTCAATTTGATCTAACATTTGGATGCATATAGAATGGTTTATTACAAGGATACATGCATTTAAGATCTCACGAGGCCTGACTAGGTGCCTTCACTTATATCTATACCATGGAAAGCTTATTACATTGTGTTCTTCGATGGTGTTTTTACACCTAGGCAAATTGGGGGCAATAAAAGCTTTGAAGTGCATGGGTTTTATTTCAAAACACTTCCCCGAACACAATCAGCCACCAATTTCTTCTTGGTATGCCAGAGACAGATAAATTAAACGAGAAAGTCGATGAGAGCGATCGTAATTCCCATAACTGCTTTAATGATGGTTAAAGAGGGATTTAGGGTTATGATCTACCATTATCCTCTCTTTTCTTACACCTTCATTCAATTTATACTGCACAAAATCTTTTTTCTACCTTTCCAAATCCAGGAATCCAGTAAATTTGTTGCCCATTATCCTGCACAGGTCAGTGATCCTGAGACTCTTAATCATTAGGTATAGTGGATAATTTTCGATTACTCCGGTACACATGTGATCAGGACCCAATTCCCAAATACTTGAACTCGTAATCAAACTCTGGCAGCAGAACTGCCCCAAGGCTGGTATTTATAAGGACTCAGACTAAAACCCCAATGACTCCAGTAATTGCACAGAATTGACAAACTAATTAAATAAATCGTAATTAAACTCCTAAAACTTAGATATATGCACATAAGTCCAATAGTATAAAACTTACAATCTCTAATTCAGGCTAAAAATAGAATTATCTGTTCAAACCTAATCAGGCACTCTTTGGGTGGGGTGGGGGGTGGGGGTCTTCAGGCCTAAATAAGGACTGAATGATGGACAGTTTGTTCTACATCAATATGACCATACACAATCTAGACAAGTAGATTGGCAGACGCTAAGAGAAAAACCTGCCATATTCCTCCCCAATTTTCAGCATCTTCAAGTTTCCCACTTTGAGATTAGCTGCAAATAAAAGATACCCTGTTGTATTCATACAACTATTGCCAGACTCAAGACAGGTTTTTCCTGAGGGACTGCTACTTCCAAGAGGGCTTGGAATAAACTTTATTACATGCGGAAAAAAAACACTATATCGGCTATTTGATGCTTTGAATATATATGGTCAGAATACTATCCACCCGAATAAAACCAAACTGACACTGGCAGAAGTTGTCATAACTTTGGCTGCCAGTCAAAGCTAACTTACCGCTTTTAAACTGCTAACTTTTTCTTCCCTTGATGAGGAAACGCCTTGGCTTTGTTGATCACCATCTGCATCAGAAAAGGACTAAGAATGGGTTTTCTTTGAATCTGGTAAGCACATGTAAGTGCATTCTCACCTTCTACTTCCATGATCTCAGAATCTTTCACAGTTATACTGTTCTTTACTTGAATGAGGTCATCATTACTGCTCCTGCAAATATTACAGTTGGATACTTGAAACGATTCTATAAACATGTAAAGCAAATGCAGAGTGCATATTAGCAAAAAGTGATGTTTCACATGACAATATTAAATGTACGTCCACGAGCTATATCATTCCAAAAGTTTATACAGCATGATGCCGTCGTGCAGTGTTGCAGTGCCGCGAAGCCAGAGGCGTGCGGACAGCATCTTGTGGCTGCTTGACTTAAGCGCCCGCTTTTTGAGAAAGACGATGGGTATTTTCCTATATAAATTTATGCAAAATTTTACATATTTGAATATAAATAAAAATTTCCTAGAAACTTTTATGCATACCTAAACCCATGTGACAATGTAAAATTCCTCCTACACAACTATCTGAACAGTTTATAACATAACTAGAAAGCAATGAACCAAAAGATAACAACCACATGGATTTGAGACACGAGGAAATAAATCTAAATTAGTTAGTAAAATGTACGTGAGACATCGATACACATGTATTACTTACTGTAGCCACTAGCATCATAGTATTAGGAGTATATTATATAGTGGTACATATTACATACAGTAGTATGTATACTACTATCATACAGTTATATAACATACTTGTTAGTAATTTTTTGCCGTACAATACTGCTGCAAAGTATTATACAGTGTTACAGTATATTACATTTACAGACGTACAGACTTATTATTATTTAGTAGCTAATGATCCATACTTAGTAATTAATAATATAAAGTAGTACAATATTACTGATTGTTATTACATAGTAATATATAACATGTACATAGTATCAGTTATTCTCGTAGACTAAATAGTACATATATAGACATACTTTAGTCATATATACAAAAGTATTATACTAGTATATTCAATAATATTATACAATACTCAACATTATGACATTACATACTAAGACTCGCATTCCATGTTCAATTTGGGCCTTGGAAGTGGGCTTGAAGTCTGCTCCTCATTAAGCGGCCTTAGGCGGGCGTCTAAAACCAGTGCTCAAGCGGCAGCTTGAGTGGGCCTGAAGCGAGCACTTAACTCTAATCGGCCTAACTGTCGCCTCAAAAACCAACTAAGCGGATGGGTGTCTGGGCTCCTCATGCGGTCACTTTCTTTCAAAACACTGTGTATATACAAATCAGAATATTACTAAAATTACCTTCAGATTTCTTTCACAGTCTAGTCATCTTTTTGCAGCAAAGTATCACTTGTATTGTATACCTAAGCTAACTGGATGACATCACAAGGTAATGTGACTAAAAAGATTATTCTTGTAGAGGCTACGCTTACAAAAGTTCAAAAAAGTGTTCCTATGGTTCATAGGCCTCAGCCATACAGGAGCAAAAGAATATCCCTTTCTAATTCCTGAAATCTGATAGCCTATATTGGATGGCATTGTTTAATTCAGTAAAAAGCTTGCTGAAAGTAAAAGAGATATTTAATTAATAACTAATATGATACAGGGCAGCCTATATATTGGAGCATGGGTACACTTAAGTGGGTAAACAGATACTCACTTTAAGTATCCTAATATCAAACATAAAATAGATATAATGGGCCTAAGGCCAAACAACTAATTACACTAATACTCCCCCTCAAGCTGGAGAGTATAGATTGTGTAATCCCAACTTGGCAGTATTGAAAATGAGTTGGAGGAAGTTGTTTCGTCAGGATATCAACGATCTGATCACTGGTCTGAATGTGAGGAGGCACAACTTTTTTGCTTTAACCGGGTCTCATACAAGGTGGCGATCCACGTCAAAGCTTTGTACATTCATGAAATGTTGGATTGTTGGCGATGTGTATTGTAGCTAAATTGTCACATTATAGAGTAGCTGGAGTCTATAATGAGATTCCAAACTCCATCAGAATCAGTGAACTGAAAACGACCTGAGCGGCCGATTAATCGGCCCAGCACCCAGGCCGTTTAAAATTGGCCCAAATCGCCGTTTCATCATTTTGCAATTAATCGCCCATTTTTTCCCGCTTTTTGCCCTTGTTTTCCGTCTTTTTGCCCATTTTTTCCCGCTTTTTGGCCGTTTTTTGTCCTTTTTTTTAAAATACTTCTGTACACCTGTAACATTAAGAAAACTATTATGGTCCCAAGTATTATTGACTATAACCTATTAAACTTATGTACATTAAATATCCTATGATAAGCCCTAATTCTAATATAGAATGCATATTTTGTATGTAAGTCGGGATAATAGGGTACTTCTGAAAGTGTAATTTATACAAGTAAATTACATGCAACTATTATCTAATTTAGAATGCATACTTTACATGTACTCCTGTAATGTATGATTAATTGATAATATGCACATATAACAATAAGTTAGTAAGGCATCCAATAATTAGTCTATTGTTTACTGCTTAGCTATGTAAAAATCATCATCATCATCATCAACTAAGCCTCAATCCCAACTATGTTGGGGTCGGCTACATGGATCCTTCTTTTCCATTTATCTCTATCATGGGTCATATTCTGGTTGAGATGTAGAGATTCAAAATCTCTCTTTATAAGCTCTTCCCATATTAATTTGGGCCTCCCTCTTCTTCTATTAATTGTGCTTGCCTCAATAGTATTGCTACGTATAGGCGCATGAAAAAATAGACGTTGCATGATGGGAAACGACTTGAATGTATTCGGTCCTCTCTCTCTCTCTCTCTCTCTCTCTCTCTCTCTCTATATATATATATATATATATATATATATATATATTATATATATATATATAATATATATTAAGAGAGAGATTTCTCCCCCCTCTCTCACGCCCGTGGCGGAGGCTGAACGTCGGGGACGGTGGTAAATCAAGGCAGCAACTGGGATTCGAACCCGGGTCCCTTTATTAGGGGACACCGTGCTTGACCACTTAGCCCGGGTAAAGGAGGGTTGGTGGTAGGTTGACAGTCAGCCATAAAAACTGTCACTCTTTCTATGTAAACATGAGATGCAAATTTTTTTCTATATCATGTATGTAGGGTGTTTTATCCATGTCAAGTCTATTGTTTACTATATGCTATACTTATTGTCTTGTAGCTATCTTATAAACTATTTGGGTGTTTTGCATTGTTGGGTAGAGTGTTTAGATATATATATAAAAGCTCCAAAGAGTATAGTATTTATATACATATGGTGTAATTTTGTATATAATTATATAGGAAACTAAAATCCTTTTTTTTCAAAATTGGCTACATAATCGCTCGCTTACCACTTAATCAGTTACAAGGTGTTGTCAGCACGCTTACCGCATAACGTTTTTTAAAACATTGGTCAGAATAGATTGTACCCATTGTAGATTACAATTTTACAACAAGCATGATCCATAGCTCAATATTTGGCTTCAGTGCTACAGCGGGCATAGGTTCTTGCTTTTCCAGACCATTGGGTGATTACCTTAGTATGATGCAAAAAAAACACAAGTACTGTGTTGAGCATCCCCTACCCAATTTGTATCTTCGTATCCAGAAATATTAAGTCTTCTGCTTAGAACGATATAGGATAATCCTCTTCCTGGAGCACTCTTAAGATAGCGTGAGATGTGTTGAATGCTGGACCAGTGAGCTTGAAGTAGCATATTCATATATCAGTTGACCACGCCAACATAAGTGATTGTCAGGTCTAGTGATCGTCAAATAAATCAGTTGTCCAACTACCTGATGATACCACCTGGATCAAGAAAGAGTTCCCCCTCATTGTAAGTCTTTGTGTGATAGTCTGTTGGAGTGGAGACGGGTTTGCAATCTATCATTCTTGTCTTGTGAAGTCTAAAACACACGGTTATATGGACAAATTGATCCCCATAGTGGAGGGAAGTAGAATGGAAAGTACCTTAGATTTCCCAAACCCTTCATATGGAAGTGAGCTTGTAAGG
Source organism: Alisma plantago-aquatica (assembly GCA_963693085.1). Lineage (NCBI taxonomy): Eukaryota > Viridiplantae > Streptophyta > Magnoliopsida > Alismatales > Alismataceae > Alisma > Alisma plantago-aquatica. The sequence continues at coordinate 431,019,225 of OY856412.1, read as the reverse complement.
ACTGTTTCAAGTTGAATATGCCAGCTTTGATGTTGCCAGTGATCACATTATCATATGTCCTTTTGAGGATCGAGAAGAGAATAATGAATGATTTGTCACTGATCTTTAAACTAAGTTTTTCAAGTATCATGCTTAGTTTATTGAACCAAGCTCTTGTGGATTGCTTAAGGTCGTATAAAGAATGGTGAAGACGACTAACCTTAAGAGTAGGGGCGAAGCCAGGACTTTATGGTTGGGGGGACCAACAAAATTTTAAGATGTGCTAAAATGTAATTAAAATGTATTAGTTGGAAGTTCAACCTACAACTTCAAGTATAAAAAGTATAACATTGCTTTTATTAATCCAATAGATCACCCAATAATTTGTGTTAACATGTTTGTATAAATTTATTATATAGTTAGCGTGACAACATAGAAATTTAGGGGTGATTTTAGAAGATTTTATTAAAAATATGGTGGGTGGGATTCGAACCTGCGCCACTAAGGCAAGGAGCGTTGTACTCTGTGCGCCAAGCCAATGGGCTACCAAATTGATGATGTTAGAAATAGGATTAGTATTTATATATAGTAATACCAGTATACATATACATATATTTACCGATATATGAATACCTAAATTAAAATTCCTTTTTGGGGGGTGTGGCCCTTGCTTGCCCCCTGTCTCCGCCCTTGCTTAGGAGAAGACTCCCCCCTCAATAACAAAGCCTAGAGATTGCTACATGTAGACTTCTGTTAGAGATCACCATGCCAAAAGGCATTTTTGATGTCCATATGAATAGCGGCCAATCGAAATGGGTTGCCAAAGAAATCAAGATGCGAACAGAAGCAATCCTTGTAACTAGGAAGGTGTCAAAATAATCCATGCCAAAGGTTTGAGTAAAGCCTTTTGTAACTGTAGAAAATAAGATGGGAGGCTAATGGGATAATGTGATGGATACAAGAGAGACTCCTCTCCTTTATATAGGAGACGGTGGACATGACTCTAGAGACTTCCAGACTTGACTTGACTCTATATGGCCTTACAGACTCTAGCCCATATATGATATGCCTATTACTTTTAACACCCCCATGCAAGCTAGAGCACGAAAGAATCACATGCCCAGCTTGGATGATAGAAAAAAACAAGACATAGAAAAATAAAGATATGATAGCACGTCATGTGCTCTCCCCATAACTTAGTGCGACACATGCTCTCCCCTGGACTTTGGTATCCTTGACTTTGAAGCTTCCCTTGAGATTTATAAACACCAAATTTTGACTAGGTTGGAGCTTGTATCTTAAGAGTGTGTTGAAGGACTATGCGAAGATCATCTGAGTCAAACTCAGCTGCTACTGTCATTGAAGACTCCATACCCTTGGCAAAGCGATCAATACAATCATGACAGGCTTTGCACTATTCGCCAAAAAATTACACTCTAGGCCAGCCAAAACTCGACACTTTTTATGGGGTATGGGATGCCACCAAATCCTAGAAATGCACCACAAAGCCCCCTTAACCCTACCCCTCTACAATTATGTCCACCACAACTCCATGAGACCCATAACTACCATTCCTATGAAGAAACGACCCTTTTACAGAACTTGATCCGTATTCAAAGCGTCTGTATGTGGAACCACACCCCTATCAACTACCTAATCATCACGCATTCCAACCCGCTATCCATAAATGCTCTATGTACCATTGCCACATCCCCCTCCACGTGCTCATCGTGCTCCACAAATTATTCATGCACTCCATTACCAACCGCTGGCTCCACTGCATCCTCCCATGGCCCCTCCTCTGAGACCCAATCCTCGTCCCCCTGGTCGTGATGTTTTTCATAAACCCCCTCGTGGGCCTATTTTTTCCCACAATCCATATAGTCAGTATAACCCGGGACCTCATCCACCACATTAGAATGATATCACTCGACGAGTTAAAATTGATGCCCCCACTTTTGATGGTAAACTTGATCTCAAAGCTTTTCTCAATTGGATTGCTAGTTTGAAAGATTATTTCAATTGTTATGACATGACCCACGCTTTGTTAAGATGAAACTCCAAGGATCGGCCAAGCAATATTGGCTAGGTGTCCAGTGTGACATGGAGCGTACTGGTCAGCCTACCATCCTCTTTTGCGGTGAGATGAAGACTAAGATACATGAGTGCTATGTACCCACCCAATACCAAAGATAGCTTCTTTCTAACTGGATGGCCCTTAGCCAAGGGTCATCATTTGTTCAAGAGTACATGGAACGGTTTGAGGGGGCTAAGAACCGTTGTACTCACAATGAATCTTATTGGCAACTGGCCACTCATTTTGAGCACCATTTACACCTGATATTAAACAAGACATTTATTACAACAGTATGACTCCTTGGATGACGCTTTTCACTGTGCCCAAAAGGTAGAGAGTTACCTACAGTCTGCTTCTAGTGGTCCTTCCTTTTCTCGTTTTGGACAACGTACTCGCTCAACCAATAACACTTTCACCACCACATCTCGCTCTGCCTATCCCCTACCCCAACCATCCCCCCAGAGTTCTTCAACCCCTTCCTCTAATAAAGGCAAGGAGGTAGTGACAACTCCACTTTAGCTTCCTCTGCAAGGTCGTAAATGCTTTCATTGTCACAGCATCACTCACCTAACTACGCAATGCCCTCGTGGTGCTCTTTTTGTGCCTCTGATTCTCTGGATACCACCCATGAGGTGACATTGTATATGAAGATGTTTTTATACCTCTGAACCTTCTGATGATGACATTGATTACAATTATGATTACGATCTGTCATATCTCTGGGTCATGCGTGTTCTAGATGGATGCCAACTTGGAAGGGACCGAATGAAAATGCACCACCCCCTTCTAGACCTTCTTCAAACACATTGGTAAAAGTTGCAAACTACTCATTGATGGTGGCAGTTCATAGAGCATCATTTCACCCCATGGATTAAAGGCATAAAGTTGCACCCAGAGCCCCATCCTCAGCCATGTAAAGTCCATTGGGTGAACCAAATTAGCTTGCCCATCACCCAACGATGCCTCGTGCCCATCACTTTAGGTGCTTATTCATACCACATTTGATGTGATGTGTTGCCTATGGATGTTGGCCAAGTCATTCTTGGTCGTCCTTGGATTTATGACTTAGATGCCCGCAATGAGGGATGTTCCAGTGTTTATACCTTCAAGGACAAAGGCAAACACATATGAATAGCACCTACTTGATTCATCTCTCCTGTGAAAAAGAGTCCACCGCCAGACCCCCCAGACCTCCAAATCCCAACACTCTACACCTTGTCACCCGAAGGGAGTTGGAAGAAGCCAGTCGTGAATCTGGATGCATGTATATGCTATATATCAAAGAATCCACTCCTATGTCCGATTTTTAGCCCCCACCAGAACTTGGCGCCCTTCTTGACGAGTTCAAAGACAAAACACCCACTGACCATCCTGATGGGCTCCCCCCCCCTTTGCATCTTTTATTCCAGGGTCTTCGCTCCCTAACCGACTTCATTACCGTGTGAACCCGACTGAGCATGTTGAATTGACACGCCAAGTTGATGCCCTCCTTCTCAAAGGATTTATTCAAGAGAGCAAGAGTCCTCGTGCGGGTTCCTTCTCTCCTTGGCCCCAAGAAGGATGATAGTTGGAAATGTGCTTAAATTGTCGACCTATCAATAAGATCACTGTCAAATATAGTTTCCCTACTCCACGCCTTGACAACATGTTTGATTTATTGATGGGATCCCGCTATTTCTTTAAGATTGATCTTTGTAGCGATTACCACCAGATCCGTGTTAAGGAGTCTCATGAATGGAAGATTGCCTTCAAAACACCAGATGGATTATATGAGTGATTGGTCATGTCATTTGGCATGTTCAACGCATCCAACACCTTCATGAGAGCCACGAACCATGTGTAGATTTCTGATAGATTTTTGGTGGTCTATTTTGATGATATTTTGATGTTTAGGAAGACCAAGGACGAACACTTGACTCATCTCTGACTTATTTTCAACATACTTTGCACTGAGAAATTATATGTCAATCTAAAGAAGTGTTTTTTTTCAAGATAAAGTCCTCTTCCTTGGCTACTTTGTATCAGCTACCAGCATCGAGGTTGACCTTGTCAAAGTCAAAGATATCACTGATTGGCCCCGACTCACTATGATTTTTTATTGGTCCAACCCACTATGAACTCTGATTGGCCCAAAGTCAAAGCTATCACTGATTGGCCCCAAACCACTATGATCTCTGAGTTGCGTAGCTTTCACGGGCTGGCTACTTTTTATCATCACTTTGTTCCGGGATTCAGCACCATTATGGCTCCACTCACTGATTTAATGAAGTGTGATACATTAGAGTGGACGCCATACGCCACACGAGTTATCGAGGATGTCAAAGCTAAGTTAATTGAATCTCATGTTCTTTGCCTTCTTGATTTCTCACTTCCGCTTGAGGTATTATCATGTGATGTTTCCAATATTGGCATTGGTGGCGTTCTGAGCCAATAAGGGCACCCTGCTACCTTTTTCAGTGAGAAACTCAATGGCGCAGAGTCTAAATACTCCACTTATGATAAATAATTCTATGTCGTTGTGCAATATCCGTGTCGTTGGAGGCATTATCTTCTTTACCAGGAGTTCATTCTCTGGTCTGACCATCAGGCGCTTTGCTTCCTAAATTCCAAAAAGAATAACGTGTTTGTCACGTCAAGTGGTGTGAGTTTCTCAGGAGTATACTTTTGTTCTCAAGCACCGCTCTGGTGCTAAGAACAAGGTTGTGGACACTCCCAGTCGTTGCTTGACCATTTTCCAATCTACGAGCGTTGAAGTTGTGGGCTTCGATCGTCTGAAAGATCAATATCCCGACTATAATGACTTTGGAAATATTCATTCCGACCTCCTCAGTGGCACACCCGGCCAAGCTTCTGATTTTATTCTTGTAAAATAAAATTGTATTGAACGCAATGGAATGAATACAAGACTGGATGCCCTCTCCTTTATATAGGAGAGGGGAGACGCCCTAAGACTTAGGACGCAAGTAATCTAAACGGGTTGAGATACAAAAGCCCACTAACTAATTAACTTATTAACTCAATAGGCTAATATACTCTTTAACACTCCCCCTCAAGCTGGAGCATGGGTGAAACACATGTCCAAAGCTTGGAGGTTACAAGACTCGATAAAAAGATAAAAGAAATGATAAATGAAAGATAAAAGATAAATATCACTCCCCATACCAAAATTGATACTCCCCCTTAATTAATACTCCCCCTGAACCATGTGGTGACAATGCCTCTCTTCTTTAAAATTGTATTCTGCAGGCTGGAGATCCTCGAGCTTTGAAGGTCTTTGGAGTGCATCTGGAATGAAAAGCATCTGAAGAATGGAACCTGATACTACAACAGTAATTCGCCACTTGGAGCAGACGATCCTCAACACATTCACTACGTCATCTTCATTGGATTACGTACTTAACGCGGCACGAACGCGGATGCCCAATGTCGATGTAGCAGTAGCGGAATCTTCAAATTGTCTGAGAAAACGTGCATAATGTGGCACGAACACGAACGGACGATATGCTAGTGATACGATGCACGTACCATAAAACTCTGACGCATGAACTTTGGGGGCTTGATGGGAAAGGAGATCATCCATCAAGGAAAGTCCCAAGTAGATCAGCAACAGATGATGTCGAAATAGCAGATGCGGCTCGGAGAAGGCGTGATGAAGCAGCTCGGTGAAGATAAACTGGATGAATCAACCTTACAGAAGTAGATTGTCAGGCTTGCTGAGCTTCTGAAAATCTAAAGAAGCACCCATCTGTCTCATGTGAATGCAGCTGAAGTACACCATCAACACCTGATGTACATAACGCAATACGAACACAGATAGCTCGGTGTTGATGCTGAATGAAGATCATTCATTGTTGTCTGGAAGTAGAGAACGGATGTGCTAAACAATGCGAAGCTCCTAATAGCCTGGAACATACATAGCCTGAATACATATATCACTCTTCTCATACTCTCTCTCTCATACATATTCTCTCACTCTCTCTCTCTCTTTTCTCATCTCTTCCTCTCCTCTCTATCCCCCCCCGCACACCAAATACGACGAGAGTGAGTGTTTGGTGTGGAGAAATGGACATATGACCCCCCTGCACTGTGGAAAGGGATACACAAATGATATGGGTGGGTGGGAAAGGAATTAGTGGATTTGAGAGGATTTTGTGATATAGAGATGTGTAATATGTGGAGAATGAAACCGATAACCGGAGAGAATATGCTAAATGGGTCAATGTAAGACCGGATAGAAAATTAAATGGATCTAGTCCCAACCCGAAAAGGGAAAAATCCAATTAGGCTTAAAACTGGATCCAATTAGCCAAGGGAAGATCCAATTAAGGATCTAAATATCAACAGGCATCTAGTATATGGGGGCAGTAATAGGACTGTTTGGTAGCGGTGGAGAGTGATGGGTGACCGTGCTTCAGCCAAGGAAAGGCGAAAACGTTGGGGAGCAACGACGAGATGGAAAGCACCAGTGGAGCAACGACTAGGGGCATGGATGACGGCGTCGGCTGAATGGTGTGATCGGCGGCTGGGGATATGGTTGTTGGATGATATGGCAGCCACACAGCAGCAGGACAGATGACGATGATTGTGTCGCTCGGCTGATGTAGCACTTGGCCGCAACGAAAGAGATGATATTGGTCTCCTATACGGCTCCAAAGATATTGCATGCAAACCATGACGCTGCATGCGGAGTCAAGTGTGGAGCCTCTCCTTATGAGACGACGAAGGCTGGAGCTGAGGACATCAGGGCGATGCAACGGTAGATGGTTGCTGAATAATGCGAGTGCGATGGCGTCGACGGATGTGGATGGCGGCTGCTTTTGGGCGGCGTGGCGACGGCGATGGTTGCTCCTACTTTTGTGGTCGGCCGCAACACTTACTGGTCATCGTCGGCTTGCTGGTCACCGTCGGTTTGCTGGATGGATTCAGCGGCGGATGGAGATCTTTGTTGGGCGCTGCTTGTTGCTGCTATTACTGGCTGACTAATGTCCTGGCAGGCTGTGGTTGCGGCTACGGTTAGTAATCGATAACGGCTTGACGATGGTTGTTGATTGCACCGGGACGGAGATAGGCGGCGTACGGAAAGAAAAATTAAATCTTTAAAAAAGAGAAGGAGAAGCCATGGAGGCCGAAATGTGCTTAGTGGGCGGCCGGCCTAAGCCATGGCTACAGCGGCCGCCCGCAGGCGGGGGTTCTTCCCCTCGGTTGCTCTTTGAAAAAGACGAGTGGCGGCGGCTAGGGTTGCGTGCGCGCCGGAAAGGAGAGGGAGGAGGGGTGGCTAGGTTTCCCTCAGGAGCGAACGCGCTCTGTTCACACAGGAATTACTGTTCACTCTGTCATACTGTTCACGCCGGAGGAACTGTTCATGTTGCGTATTGTTCACCGCGGAGTTACTGTTCACGCTGTCGTTTTTGTTCACCGCTCTGATACCATATAAAATAAAATTGTATTGAATGCAATGGAATGAATACAAGACTGGACGCCCTCTCCTTTATATAGGAGAGGGGAGACGCCCTAAGACTTAGGATGCAAGTAATCTAAACGGGCTGAGATACAAAAGCCCACTAACTAATTAACCTATTAACTAAATAGGCTAATATATACTCTTTAACAATTCTACATGATGGATTTCTCTTTTTTGGCACGTATTTATGTATCCCTTCCACTTCACTTTGAGATGTTCTCATTTGGGGATTACATGTCGGTGGCCTCGTTGATCATTTTGGTAGGGATAAGACCCCGCTCTAGTGACTGACATATTTTATTGGCCTTCCTTACATCATGATGTCGCTCGCATCGTGTCCCGGTGTCATACTTGTCAATTGGAAAAAACCAAAAGACAAAATACGGGCCTTTACACTCCTCTCCCTATTCCCCATGAGCCTTGGAAAAGCCTAAGAATGGATTTTATTCTCGATCTTCCCCCGCACTTCAGGTGGCCACGACTCCATGTTCTTAGTTGTTGATCGTTTTTTCTAAAATGGCTCACTTCATTGTTTGTAGTAAAAATTCTGACGCCTCTCATGTCGCCTTCCTTTTCTTCAATGAGGTAGTCAAGCTACATGGACTTCCCACCACCATAGTCTCTGACCGTGAGGTAAAATTTGTTAGCTACTTTTGAAAACTGTTATGGAAAATCTTCGATACCAACCTCAAGTTCTCTTCTGTCTTCCACCCTTAAACTGATGGTCAAACTGAGGTGGTAAGCGAGAGCTTGGGTAACTTCCTATGATGTGTTGTCGGAGAACTTTTAGGCAATTGGGACTTACTGCTACCTACTGTTGAATTTGCTTACAACAGTTATGTTAATCGATCCACGGGAAAAGTCCTTTTGAATTTGTTAATGGTTACAAGCCCCATCAGCCAATAGGTCTCTTACATATGTCCATTACTGACCGCCCTTCCAATACTACAGAGACCTTTGCCCAGCACATTCATGATTTGCATGTCGAGATTCGCCAAAAACATACTTTGTCTTATAAAAACTACAAGCTTTCTCCAGATGCACACTGCAGGTTTCAAGAATTTAATATGGGAGATTAAGTGTTAACACGTGTGCGTCCTGAACATTATCCCAAAAATTCTTTCAAGAAGCTTCATGCCAGAGAGTCAGGACCTTTTCAATATTTAGTCGGCATAGACCCAATGCCTATGTACTGGATTTGCCAACAGATTGGGGCATTAGCGTGGTACTCAATGTGAAGGATCTATCTCCTTATCGTGGTACATTTGAGGCCCTCCACCACCAATGGCAGCTTCTATAGATCGTTATGGTGCTTCACTGACTTCAGTAGCTTTACCTCCTCTGCCTCGACTTCCTCAGCAGTCGCCCGAGCGCGTCGACACCGTCTTGGATGACCAGACTGTTGACTCAAGGTCAATTAGGTCAATGTTGACTCGCATCTAAATTGACTAAACCCGTGTTTTGATGATGACTGTCCATTCCACATATTGGTGTCTAATGTCTCTACTTGAGTGATTTCTGATTAGGTATAGACACACTCCAAATGCCCTAACTTGCGCATCTCAACTTGGAGAAAAGAAAAGTCAAAGTCAATACAAGTGCACGTTTTTGTAATATGATGTAAATCCATTAGAATCATGTTGTAAATCACTTGTAATGATTGTATGACTTGTAATTAAGCTTAGAAAACATCAGGAGCACTTAGATCGAATGTTCAAGCACTCAAAAGTCATTTTCCAAAATTCACATCAGGTTGTTCATCGGTCGAGTTCTGTGAGTTGCAAACTCAACCGATCCTGATTGGATCTTGAAAATGACTTTTGATCGTTCGAGTTTACACTTCACAGAACTCGACCGATGGAGTGCCTGACCAATTCGATTTTCATTGGTCGGTCAAGTTTCCCCAGGACAAACTCGACTGATGGTCTGAATATCGGCTTTGTCTTTTACTCTATTGGTCGAGTTACCTTTATAGAAACTCGACCGATTGCACTGTACGGAAAAATACAGAAAAGTGCTTCTAGCCGTTGTGGAGTTGCAACAAGTGAAAATATATCTGTTGCAAGCCACAAAACGGCTAGTTTTCATTCTCAAGTGCTCCCAAAGGCTAAGAGGCATCCCCAGCTATAAATAGGACCCCTTGGGCTTCATTCCAAGGTTGAGCATTTAATGCAAAACTCTATGTGAGGTTCCTATTCTATAGTTGAGTGCTTCCTACAGCCTCCTCTCTCTCTAAGCTTAATCACTTGCTACATTCGTTAGAGTGAGTAGGAAATCTGTAAGAGAGCTAGTCCTACATGTATATCTTGTGAGGCTCTCACTTCCACCACTTCCCTATCTCTCATTTCAATCATGAAGATGAAAGTTCTCTCTCTTGGCTAAGAGAGGTGAAGAAGAACAAGGGAAGGCGTCCCTTGGTGAAGATCCAAGGCTGAAGACTTGGAGCTAGAGTGGGTAAGCCCTTGGTGAAGGCAGAAGACTCCTTGCTCAAGTAGGTAAGTCCTTGGTGGAAGCTTCTCCGAGTGAAGGTGAAGTCAAAGGCAGAAGATCCAAGAAGAGTGGGTAATTCCTTGAAGGCTGAAGACTTGTGCGATAGTAGGTAAGTCCTTGGAAGAAGGCGGAAGACTCTTGCAAAGTGGGTAAGTCTTTGGTAAGGTTGAAGACTCTTTGTATTGGATAGGTAAGTCCTTTGGTGGTCATGTATTGTATCTCTTATAATGAATATAATGAAGGTGCAAGGTTAAGAAATCCTAGAGGTTGACCTTTCTAGGTAAGTGGATTGACTCACTTCTAGTTTGAAGTGAGGAACCACTCTAAATAGCTTGTCCTCTTGGTGTATGTTCAATCTCTCTCTCTCTTGCTATGCATGTTTTAGTTGCACTCAAATTTCCTATTTAGCAACCTTATCTTGTGATATATCTTGAAGGTCTAATGAATTTTGTTTAAGTGCATTCATCTCTATTCAACCCCCCTCTAGAGCATCTAATCACCCATCTAGGATCCAAAATTGGTATCAGAACGGGATTCTCCAAGCATACTTCAACAAGTAAGAGAAGATGGGTGACTACCAAGGAGGGAGATACTTGATCAGCCTACCAATCTCTGATGGGAGTAATTTCCTCTATTGGAGAAGAAGGCTTCAATTCTACATCCAAGGATCAAGTCTTGAGATGTGGCAAATGGTGAACAGTCCATACAAGCTACCAATAACAAAGATTGAAGAATGGGATGATGCTATTTTGAAGAAAGCAACCTTAAATGCTAGAGTCATGCACATCCTCTATGCCTCCATGACCTCCACCGAGTTCAACCGGATTTCTTCTTGTGAGACGGCCTATGAGGTATGGAGTTAGCTATGCATCACTTATGAGGGGACAGATCAAGTGAAGGAAAGCAAAGTCTACATGCTCAAATGGCTGCTTGAGAACTTCAAGATGGGAAAGGAGGAGAGGATAGCCAACATGTACTCAAGGCTCAACACCATTGTGAATGGTCTTGCGGTTCTAGGTCATCCTATGTCTAGAGGAGAGATCAACTCAAAGATCCTTAGAACTCTTCCCAAGAGGTGGGAACCCAAGGTGACTTCCATTGAAGAAGCAAGGTCTCTTAAGGATGTCCCTATTGAAGAGCTCATTGGAAATCTACAAGCACATGAAGCCACACTTGACAAGAGGGAGGAAGTAGAAAGACAAGAGGAGAAAGAACTCAAGAGAATGAAGAAGGCTGAAATCAAAGCTCAAATCAAGGCTATTGTTGGTCAAGCTTCTCCATCCTCTCAAGTTGAAGAAGATGCCATGTACTCCAAGGCAAGGAATTAAATGTCGATACCGACGCCTTATCGACGACGTGGAAATAGATATTTACAGGTATACCGACAGAAATATCGACAGATGCAATCCTGGACTTATCGACGCCTAAATGAACGAATTAAATCATGAAATTTTACAGGTGTGGTCTCAACACCTAGATGCAACGTTTTATGTAATAAAATTCTATATTGGGTATGTTGGGGGGGGTCCATCATGTGGAAGGTAGGGAACCTATCATGTTTTCTGCAGATTTCGATGAAGGATTTCGATGACAAAATACTGGAATTCAAATTTGAAATTTTACTAGCACAATCCATAAACATAAATACACACACTTATGCAATAATATCCAATTTACAACACATAAATAGCATAGTAACTTACTAACTCATATCAGTTGTATGTCGAGTTACACACTGATTCTCCATACAATATTGAGTTGATATGGTTGACATATTGCTCCCATGACATGTACATTATGTAAGGTTGGTGGTATCAAGTTACGTGTTGCTCATACACGTCATGTACAATACTATATAAGTGTATAATACTCATTCGTATTATGTAATTAAACACGATATATTTTAGAATTTTACAGTACTATGTCTCCAAATGCATCTTATCATATTCTAAAAGAAAATATACACCAGGGCTTTCTATTGCTCTTCGTCAATGTGTGACTTTGACAATTAACTTCATGACTGTCAAGGAAGTTAGGCACCATCACTATTGTGACACCTTTTCTCTGTTGTTGTTTGTAGCACAGGATCTTGATATGCAGTAGTGAGTTTCTCCATGGATTATGCACAATAGCGGGATAAGTATAAAAGCCATTATTACCATGCCCACCATATGCATGTCGTGGGGATGCGATAATTTAAAAGTCTAGTTACCATGTCCATCTTGTGGGATATATGTAGCAAGTGCCATGTATAATCAAATATAAGACTAGAAAGTTATTTTTTTACAATATTTGTTTGTTGTGTTGTGAACTAGTACATTTTCTTCCTTTGTATGATAAAAATACTAGTTAGAAGAACATATATATACTTATTAGCTTACTACTAAAAATGATAGCAAATTATACTTATATTTCGTGGATTATTTAGGTATATTACTATGATTATTATGTAGATTATGAGAAAGTGTTGTAGATCTACAAACACATACAATTAGGAAGACATAAAAAAGCAGATGGCGAGATCTTTGCCAATTTAAGGCATTTTGGGACGAATTTACATTTTAATTGAGATAGATGACGTGTAAATGAGAGAAATGGTAGAAAATATAAAGGAACACCTTAGATTAGACTTATCTGAGCCCTAGTTGTTGAGATCCCTTTGCTCCACCATTTCCTCCTCTCAAACAACAGAAACAGACTTAAGCACGCAAAAATCGGTATATCTGTCGGTATACCAGTAAATTTCGTCGATATTTGGCGGTATTTGGCGATATTTGGCGGTATTTGGCGGTATATCATCGGTTTACCGATATTTGCAATCCCAACGACAGGTTTGTGTGAACCGATGACCGATGTCGTCGATATCGGTATACCGGTCGGTATACCGACGATATCGTCGATATCTCTTTCCATGCTCCAAGGGTAGATTCTACAAAGGCAAGAAGACCCATCATCACAAGAAAAGAGAAGATAAGTGGCACTCAAGCTCAAGTGACTCCTCCAACTCAAGCTCAAGTGAAGATTCAAGTGAAGGATCAAGCTCAAGCTCTAGTGATGAAGGAGAATGCCATTTTGCTCTTATGGCATCAAAACGTGAAGACTCAAGTGAGGTAAATCTAAACTCTTTCGATAAAGAATCTTTGATTGCTATTATTCATAATACTTGTGCCTCTCTTAAGTCTTATAAAAGGAAAAAGAAAAAGCTTACTAGAATTGTTGATAATTTGCATGTAGAATTAAATGATCTTGAACATGATAATTCTTGCTTGCTTGATGACAAAAATGCTTGTCTTAGCCAAGTAGACTCTCTTAAACTTGAAAATGCTAGTTTGCTTGATAAGGTTAGATTTCTAGAAGCTCAACCTCTTATGCCTAGTTCTAATGAAGAGCATACTCTAATTGTTGATTCTCTCATGCATGATATTGATGTTCTTAAATCTGAGAACAACGACAAAGATTTTGCTTTGCAAGGATTAGAATCTAAAAATGGTGTTTATCTTTCTAAGATTGCTTTGCTTGAAACAGAAAATGCCTCCTTGCATGCTAAAATCAATGTGCATGAATCTTGTTCTAGTTCTACTAGTAGAGAGAATGATGTTGTTGCTCTTCATATTGATAGAGATTCTTATCTAACTAAAGTTCTTTGCTTAGAAAATGATCTTTTATATGCTAGAGATAATATCAATCATTTGTCTTCTACTATTACTTCTCTTATGCATGATAATGATGGCTTGAGATCTTCTTTGCAAAGATTTTGGCAGGTAAAAAGAATCTTAATGATATCCTACACCATACTACTAAACAAATTGGTAGACATAGTTTAGGATATAATAGTAGTCAAAGGAACAACAAAGGTAAAGGACCTCCAATATTCCATGGAAAATCCTTTAGTTCCAAGACTATGGGCACATGCAACTATTGCAATGAAATTGGTCATTATTCTACTTATTGTCCTTTTAGGAAAACACCCAAGAGAAATAGGATTTGGGCTGCTAAGCTAATCCCTTCGGACCCAAAAGCATGATTGGGGACCATTTCATCTTTCTTCTTGCAGGTCACATGCAAATGGATTGACTTGAGCTATTGAATTACAAATTGACTTCTCAATCCACATGAAAGAAGAAAGGTGAGATGTGTAGAGGGTGACAACAAGTGGAAAAAGCAATGGTAAGCACAAAGGTAATGTTTATCTTGCTTATAACCAATCCTAACTTGTTTTTGTCAAGATAGTGTGCACTATACATATGGTTTTTTGTGTTTCTCTTCACACTCTTGCTCAAAAACTGTTTCAAATGCTTTTATAGTGCATTACTAACTTGCTTATACATGTTTGGATATGGTTTGTATTTTTAGCATGCCTTAAAATATGTTTTTATGAAATATATGTGCCTTTTGACAGCAGCTATGTCGGTTGAGTTTGTCATGTTTGAAACTCGACCGATAGGCACCAATGGGTGTTGCCAGCAGCTGTCATTGGTCATGTACTGGATTTGCCAGCAGATTGGGGCATTAGCGTGGTACTTAATGTGAAGGATCTATCTCCTTATCGTGGTACATTTGAGGCCCTCCACCACCAATGGCAGCTTCTATAGATCGTTATGGTGCTTCACTGACTTCAGCAGCTTTACCTCCTCTGCCTCGACTTCCTCAGCAGTCGCCCGAGCGCGTCGACACCGTCTTGGATGACCAGACTGTTCACTCAAGGTCAATTAGGTTAATGTTGACTCGCGTATAAATTGACTAAACCCGTATTTTGATGATGACTGACCATTCCACATATTGGTGTATAATGTCTCTACTTGAGTGATTTCAGATTAGGTATAGACACACTCCAAATGCCCTAACTTGCGCATCTCAATTTGGAGAAAAGACAAGTCAAAGTTAATACAAGTGCACGTTTTTGTAATATGATGTAAATCCATTAGAATCAAGTTGTAAATCACTTGTAATGATTGTATGACTTGTAATTAAGCTTAGAAAAAATCAGGAGCACTTAGATCGAATGTTTAAGCAGTCAAAAGTCATTTTCCAAAATCCACATCAGGTTGTTCATCGGTCGAGTTCTGTGAGTTGCAAACTCAACCGATCCTGATTAGATCTTAAAAATGACTTTTGATCGGTCGAGTTTACACTTCACAGAACTCGACCGATGGAGTACCCGACCAATTCGGTTTTCATTGGTCGGTCGAGTTTCCCCAAGACAAACTCGACCGATGGTCTGAATATCGGCTTTGTCTTTTACTCTATCGGTCGAGTTACCTTTATATAAACTCGACCGATTGCACTGTATGGAAAAGTGTAAAAAAGTGCTTCTAGCCGTGGTGGAGTTGCAACAAGTGAAAATATATCCGTTGCAAGCCACAAAACGGTTAGTTTTCATTCTCAAGTGTTCCCAAAAGCTAAGAGGCGTCCCCAGCTATAAATAGGACCCCTTGGGCTTCATTTCAAGATTGAACATTCAATGCAAAACTCTATGTGAGGTTCATATTCTATAGTTGAGTGCTTCCTACAGCCTCCTCTCTCTCTAAGCTTAATCACTTGCTACATTCGTTAGAGTGAGTAGGAAATCTGTAAGAGAGCTAGTCCTACATGTATATCTTGTGAGGCTCTCACTTCCACCACCTCCATATCTCTCATTTCAATCATGAAGATGAAAGTTCTCTCTCTTAGCTAAGAGAGGTGAAGAAGAACAAGGGAAGGCGTCCCTTGGTGAAGATCAAGACTGAAGACTTGGAGCTAGAGTGGGTAAGCCCTTGGTGAAGGCAGAAGACTCCTTGCTCAAGTAGGTAAGTCCTTGGTGGAAGCTTCTCCGAGTGAAGGTGAAGTCAAAGGCAGAAGATCCAAGAAGAGTGGGTAATTCCCTGAAGGCTGAAGACTTGTGCAAGAGTAGGTAAGTCATTGGAAGAAGGCGGAAGACTCTTGCGAAATGGGTATGTCCTTGGTAAGGTTGAAGACTCTTTGTATTGGATAGGTAAGTCCTTTGGTGGTCATGTATTGTATCTCTTATAATGAATATAATGAAGGTGCAAGGTTAAGAAATCCTAGAGGTTGACCTCTCTAGGTAAGTGGACTGACTCACATCTAGTTTGAAGTGAGGAACCACTCTAAATAGCTTGTCCTCTTGGTGTATGTTCAATCTCTCTCTCCCTTGCTATGCATGTTTTATTTGCACTCAAATTTCCTATTTAGCAACCTTATCTTGTGATATATCTTGAAGGTCTAATGAATTTTGTTTAAGTGCATTCAGCTCTATTCAACCCCCCTCTAGAGCATCTAATCACTCATCTAGGATCGTCCACAGACCGTCCTCACCAGCCAGCGCACCGTACGTCGTTTCTTGGTTCGCTGTATAGGTCGTTCTCCGGCAGACGCCACATGGATCACCGAGGAGGAATTGCACCGCATTAATGCAGATCTTCTTGAGCTTTACCTCAATACTGACTCGACGCAGTCGAGTCTATTGCAACAGAGGGGAATTGAAGTAGGATAGGCTCCGCCTTTAAGCACTTATGAGAGCATGTGTCGTCGTGTCATTAGTTGGGCTTAATTAGCTTGCTTTATTTTATTATTTTTTTATCTTTTTTTGGGCTCTTGTAAAGTCAAGTGGATTAGTCGCACATTGGCTACCGCCCGTTTAGTCTTTCTTTTGGAAGCCTATATAAAGGCTCTATTTGCGTCCATTAGGGACACACTTGATGAATAAGAAATTATCTCTTTTAGACATGGATTTGCATTTACTAGTTCCTAGTATATAACATTAGGCTGGGCTTGCTGGATGAGGACCAGATGAATACAGACCCTCTAGCTTGACTATAAAAAAAGTGTAAACCCAACATGAGTGTATATACATGGGACCAAAGAATCCGAGAGTCATTTACAGTATTTCTAATTCCAGTCCTTTTCTTTCAATAAGAGTCATTGTTGTTGGTTTTATATCAACAAAGCCTCAGTCCTCACTTCAAGATATTGCAATTTTGGTTTAACACTGGAGAAAGATGCCCGGATCCATTGTAAACCTTTTTTGTACAAATCCTACTTATTTTCATGAGACTCTTCTGATCTACAGTTGGGGTTTTGCTGCTGAGGGTAAACATAATAGGTTTCTTCCCGCTGTTTTTCTTTTTATTCTTCAACATTTTCCTTAAGAATACCCATATCAGAGTTGAACAAAATTAAGAGATAGCAAAGCAAGGGGGAGATCGGTAGGTGTAATAGGTTTTGTCTGCAGTGAGGAGGAACGGCTGAGCACAGTATCGTGCTACGGCATTTTTTGGTTCTAGAGGAGTCCAGCCGGTCTATTTTGGACACCACTGTCAGTGAGCGTAGTTAGAGGAAACCTTGGGTGGGATTTCTCTTCGATCGAGTAATTGTATTGTGCAAATCAGCTGATTTCATTATTGAGTTTGTACATAAAACGAATATGTGAGCCCTGTTCAGTGTATGACTATTACAATTCGATCATCATGCTTTGTTTCGAGAGGCTATTACTTCATTTCACTTCACTCACATTAGCATGGATAAGAAATATTGCGGGCGCATTCGGTTGTAAGGGGATGTAGAACAGCGGTAATACACGAAGCGTGTGGTACCTGATAGATGAGTCTGGAATCGGCGTAACCTCGCCTTCACCCTCGCCGTCGCTCTCCGGTGGGTCGACGTTTAGGTCGGCGATAATGGCCATCCTTGGGGCTTGCATTTTGGGGGGTTGTTCTACTAACGCGCCACCCGTGTCCACCGGATCGCTCATCGTTGCCGGCTGTAGCTCGGACATGCTCCCGCCACCACCTCCACACTAAAGAAGACCGGTAACGGGAGCGTTAGGCGGCTGATAGGCTGCGAGTGCAACCAGCAGACCACTACGGTTGGACAGTCGTCCCGCCTCTCGCATAAGCGTCCGATATTTTAGTCAACTTTCGCGAATGAAAATGAGAAGTTAACTAAACATTTGATGAATGTAATGATGGTAAGAAACAAAAAAATCTGTCCTATATCATTAAATATACATGTCAAATTAAATAAATATCTTCACATAAGCACGAGTTACAAATTGGGCTGTTAAAAATTTTTGTATAGCAAAACCTAACATGATCTAAAGATAAAATCTGAAGAAATAGATGATGGCATCATCATATTCATGTTTATGATATGTTGTATGTGTCGTAAGAGGGAAATTGAGTCATCACTAAGAACACAAAAGACATCAAATGAAAGGATAAGAAATGTTGATGGTTTGCTTCACATCGTAGCACCATGTTTACGAACTTTATTTGTGGTCGCATCAAAAGTTGTCTGACCAACCTTAAAATTATTTGAAATATTCTCAGTCAGTGGAGAGACACCAATGAGATCAACACAAGTGTGATTTTCATCGGTACTTGAAAAATAAAATATTAGCTGGTCTCTGAGCGTGAAGACTGTCATGACGTGTTCCTAGAAAGGCCACTGAAGCTTCTTTCAAACATTTTATCCTAGTATGAAAAATTATGTCAAAGAAGACATTTTGAATGACATCGTGGCGAAACATAAAGTCCAGGCGTATGCGACAGTACACGACGTGATCTCCAAAAGAATCAAAAACTACAGAGTGACAAAGAGCGCAATGGCATTGATTAGATATAGAGGAATCATCAATGGGTAACGAAAAATGCCACGATAATCAATCGGTGTCATAGATAATCCAAGATCATCAACAGGATTAGAAGAAGAAATTCTTGTGTGTGGCTAGTCTATAGGGAAGCTAGAATAACCACTTGTCATTGAGATAATTTAAAAGTTGTAAAGCACTAAAAGATCATGTAGTAGTAAGGTATGCTGGAAGAGATTGTCTTTGAGGAAGTAGAATTAGTACATGACAACTTGGACCAACAGAAGAATCGTAGAAGCTCACAAAGGGAGGCATGAGCAGTGTCAAAAATGTCACCAACTGGAATAGAACTAACATCACCAAGAATATGGTCTTGAAGCTTTTTGGTGTGAACATGTGAAGCAACATAGACGCAGTTTCACACATCCTGATCAGTTAATATACCCACCCCCCCCTAGATGCGTAGGAAGTGTGGCAAGACGCCAATGTAAATCACCAAAACATTGACTTTCACCAACAACTATGTGTGAAAGGCAACGGCAAAGTCCACAATCAAAGTCTTCCAAGGTTGAAGAAACAAATCCATATGATGTTGTTAGGAGAGAAAATAATAAGTTGGGCATCCCAACACTTGACCTGAGGAGGATAAGTTCACTTCGTGGGTCATTAAGTGAGGCAAGGAGATCCATCATAGCCAGAGATTTGGCCACACGCTTCCTCAATAAATCTGGAGCAAAACTTGGATCAATGGAAAGTGTGCCACCAAGAAGCTTCACACCCTGCATAGACCGAGAAATGTTAGGAGGAAATAAGCCATACTCTGGAAATCTTCTAGGGTCGTCAAAAGGCCATGAGATTTTTGTTTTGCTTATATTGAGATGAATAAAATATGGGCCCATTTCTTATAAGAGAGATAAGGCCTTAGACACTTCAACAGTATCACTGATAAGAATTTCATCATCTAGGTAGAAATATAATAAGTAAAGGTTGCATGCCCCCTTTAATTGTAAGATCAAAGGATGAAGAGCCAATGAGAAAAGAAGTGGCCCAAGTGGGTCACCTAGTGGAACCCTAGCAGAGGACAAAATAGACACACCCTTATCCAAGTATATATGATCAAGTAAAGAATAGCATAATTCAGCCCAACATGTAATATCTAGGCAGTGGAGACGAACATCGCAAAATTTTTTGGACATGTCAATCATATTGAAGGTGTTGAAGAAGCCCACAAGAGCCAACGTGTGTGTATGAACATGTCTCTTTCCATGGACGAGGCGTGTCACGGTATGCAAAAGGGCTTCAGCACCCTCAAAAATACCAACACCAAATTGGTGATCCTTGAGATAAGACACAATATCTATTATTACTCTCTTTGCTATCTTGGAAATAAGACGACGCCAAATGGTCCCAACTGCAATGGGATGAAAGCATTGTCAAGGTTAAGAAGAGGTGTCAAGGGAGCGCTAGCCATATAAGGCGCCAAAGAGATAGGACAACGCCTAGCCAGTCAAATAATTATGATTGGTTTGTGTAACTTGTCTCAAAAACTCATGGAATGGATTTTTACGATTGGTTTAAAATAAGTGTTGTAATTTCCAAAACATAGTTTTTGAGTTCTCTCTTAAAAGGAGGGAAAACGAGCTCCAAAATAACCAACAACATTTCCTATAAAATTATATTCTTCATTATCCATAAACGACACATATAGAATATTTATAGTTGGGAATGTTAGTTGTGTGAGTATGATTTATTGTCAAAATGACAAGACATGATACACTATAACAGCACTATGTAAAATATTTTACAATATAATTATCATCATCAACATGATTTGTAAACTAAAAATATCTAAATACTATGAAAAAGTAATCGCATTGTACCATTTGATAGAAAAATTTGATTTATTTAGCATAAATTTTGAAACTTCATATTTAAACAATATGTTGTTGAAGTGTAACTCACTATTATTGTGGGTGAAGAATATACTAAAAATTAATATTGTATATTGTATTACAAAATGATGAACCAAACCTATATTTATAAAAATATAAAATGTAGACATTATTACGATAGTTAGGGCATATAAAGTGAATTGAAAATTTGTGATGTGATTTATACCACAATACTTTTATTAAAATAATATTTGTAACATATTAATATATTTTGTGAAGGAGTGACATTAGGACCGTGACCACTTGTTTAGGTTGTTATAGTAGAAAAAAATATTATGATTATCCACGTACATGATTCTTTTATTATGTCTTTGTAGTCCTTACTTATTATATATGTTATCGTAAAAAATAATAATATTTATAATGATTTTCTTATTTATACTTACAACAATCCTATCACATAGAAATCAATAGAACTTAAATTTTAGAAATAGAACATGAGTTTTTAGAGAATAAGTTCCACATAAATTATGACTTACACCATTTCAATCGAAGACTTGGTGAATGAAGGAGGAAAGTGGAGGGGAAGGAAAGGAGAGCATGTAAATATTCCAAAAATGTAACATAAATATAGATTTTTTTTCTCATTACGATTCTATAAATAATTCCTTCTTGGTTTTTTTTTGTTTATGACAAACTTTTCCTCATGTATATAAGTTCCTTCCATGGTTCTACATATCTGCTCATAATTGTCTTTTATTTAATCTTTATGTTTGTACTTTTATTAATCTAAAAAACAAGTTTCCCACTAAAAAACTAAAATTTCAAAATTTTCTTCTAAATTGTGCACACAAAAATTTAATTTCCTTTACTTCATTCTATTCTCTCCTCTAAACTTTTTTCTTAAAGTTCTTACAAATCATATTCAACACTACATATCTCCCTCCCAATGACGTATAGTATAATTTGTTATCATTTGTTGTGATCTATACAGATTTTTCTCTCCATATTATTACATTTTCCTCATAAATTTATATTTCCCTCCAACCTTTTTCATGGCCATATTAAAATAGAAATTTCCTAAACATTAATTAAAAACTAAAGGTAGAAAACATATGCAACCTATTCACGACTTTTGATACATAGTTAGACAAGATTTGATCTATTATATACAAGTTTAAATGCATGAATTGCATTCATACCCTCCTACGACCTTTCATGCTTATTATTAGTTGACTAGTTCATAAAAAAAAGTAAAATTTCATCTAACCATTATGTAACATACTAGATCTCGGACCCTACCCTGGAAGTTGACATTTTAGACTTAGCCAAACAAGGTTGAAGGTTAGACCTAAATAGATGTTTAGTATAACCCCAATGAGCTAATGCATTTATAGATCATCTTAATGTAACCTAATGTTATAAATTAATCTTAGGTTTATAATGGATACATAAAATATGCCACATAACTCATTTTGGTGATAATATGAAGATAAGGAACTTAATTGGATGAATAATTTAGATAATGGGTCGTTAATGGGCCATATGAAATATCTCATAAAAAGAAGTCTCAAAAGTGAAAACAAACTTCAAATTCGAAATCTACATATCAAAATTAGCCTACATGTCAAATTTCATCTAATTTGGGCAACCTTGAAATATTGGGATAAGTTTAGGAGAGAGAAAATGAGTAAAAGGCATAAGTAATGAATAATATGATTATATAACTTCAAAATATGGAAATAATGGCAAATTCATATTCAAAACATCAAAGATAACTTGTAGAAGTTTCGTCCAATTTGGATGTTGTTTGTGCAAGTTTTGCAATTTTAGGTACATTTTAGACTTTTCTGCAATTTACCCATTTGGGAGGTTTTCTTTGCAAATTATCACATGAATTATAATCCTTATATATTACCTTACCATTCTCGAGTTTTTGAAATGTGGGCCACCTAGTTGCACCTTGGTTTGAAGGTGTTTCTCTCCAAGGGCATTATAGGGATTACTCTCTTTATAAATGAGTTTATCTTTAGAAGCTATCAACCAATGGGGTTATTTATTTGATTGGAGGTCGGTTGGAATGGCCTATAAGTGTCCATAAACCGAAATTTGATATTAAGGAAGCCTCTATGAGTTGTCCTCTTGCATGGCCATGAAATCCCTAGGCTAAGGACACATGGAAAGCTCCATAGACACCTCATGTTTGACTTCTTCCTTATCCATAAAGGTTTGCATGTCCATAGGCACCCTTAGAATTGGACACATGGAAAGTAACTTGGCACCTCGTGCTTGACTTCTTCCTTATCCATAATGGCTTGCATGTCCATGGACACCCTTATACATGACACGTGGAAAGTCTCATAGACACCTCATACTTGACCTCTTTCTTTATATAGCCATATCTACCCATTCCCAACTCCAAATTCGAAAACATTATTTTTTCTTTTCCCATGGCAAGATGTGTGATTCTTGTCCCATGTTTTATATATTTGGGAGATCGGTAGTATTCCTTTATCTATCAGGTTTTAAGTTTATGAGACTTGGCCGCCTTTGTGTTTATATTGTTCTAGGGCTATGTTTGTCTCACATGCATGCAGGTTGATGATATGGGGGGTGTGCCCTAATTCTTTACATGTGCTTGTGTGGCACAATATTTATGTTTTATTAATGGCAAGTATTCTTTTGTTATCATATGATTTCAATTCCTTTTCTCTTGATATCCATTTGGGTGGTCCTTATCCTTTCTATGGGAAGCCTTTTATATTTGATGTCCTTTATTCCATATATTGCTCAATTTCCTATTTATTATGCACATACCAGCCTTTTCTGATGTCATCTGTTTTCTTTTCTTATTGGTGTATGCTTCCAACCCTAGGTGAAGGACTTGGATAATAAGGCATGAAGTTTTGGATTAGATTAAGGAGTGAAAGGTTGGTGACAAAGTTGTTATGGTTTATATCTCCCTCTGCTTAGATCATTATGTTGTGTCATACATGTAAACCCTTATGGGATATTATGATGTACTTTTGTAATCTTTTATGAAAATAGAATACAGTCAGTTATTTTATTATGTTGCTACACTTTGATCTTTTGCATACCATTATAATAAATTTGGAAAATTTATACCTATTCCAGCATACCTTTGAGTGTGTTTGGAATGGATGTTAATTCTTCAAATTTTCTTTAGTAAGGGGGTGATCCCGCCTCCTTACAACATGGTATCAGAGCCCATGGTAGTCGAAATCTGACAAATTCAATTTTGACTCCCTAGTTAGAATACTTGCCTTACCTTTAAGTGACATGTTTGCCCTAGAGTTGATCAATAGATGACGAAGGGTTGATTTAGGATCCTATAGTTTCACATTAGAATAATGACGAATAGATCCCTAAAATACTTAAAACTAAAAGATGCATAAGTAACCATAGTAACTTTGAGGTTGTTTAGCTTGGCTATTAGGCAACTACTAGGACATGAAGTTGAAAGCAAAGGTGTCTAGAAAGGATCAGGGTTCAGGGGCTGACAAGATTTTCCTCCGCACCACTAGCTTGGTTTACGAGGACTCCTGAATCCATATGATACCAGCCTGGCCTAAGCTGATATGAATTGTCCAAAATAGCATGCTTTTAGGCAAAAGTAGCCTTAGACATCTATATGATTTATCTTTAGGGACCCTAATATGTTGAACTAGTCTCTAAGGTGTAAAGACTTGTTTGAGGATGGACAAGAACAAGTTAACCTGTAGTTCATAGTTAGTCTTTACAAGTTAGGTTTCTTTTTTTTTTGCATGACGCTTATGTAGTTGGATGTAAGGAAGTGTAGTTGAACCTTTTGTACCTAAATAATAGTTTTGACTTAATAAGATGAATCCTTTAAGGGGTGGTGAATAAGTTGTTTTCTTATATGTAGATGTTTTGATTTTGAGGACGAAATCCCTTTAAGGGGTGGTGTGTTATAACATACTAGATCTCAGACCCTACCCTAGAAGTTGACATTTTAGACTTAGCCAAACAAGGTTGAAGGTTAGACCTAAATAGATGTTTAGGATAACCCCAATGAGATAATTCATGTATATATCATCTTAATGTAACCTAATGTTCTAAAATTAATCTTAAGTTTATAACAGATACATAAAATATGCCACATAACTCATTTTGGTGATAATATGAAGATGAGAAACTTAATTGGATGAATAATTTAGATAATTGGTCGTTAATGAGCCATATGACGTATCTCATAAAAAAAGTCTCAAAAGTGGAAACAAACTTCAAATTTGAAATCTACATATCAAAATTATCCTACATATCAAATTTTATCTAATTTGGGCAACCTTGAAATATTAGGATAAGTTTAGGAGAGAGAAAATGAGTAAAAGGCATAAGTAATGAATAATGTGATTATATAACTTTAAAAAATATGGAAATAATGTCAAATTCATATTCAAAACATCAAAGGCAACTTGTAGATGAAGTTTGGTCCAATTTGGATGTTGTTTGTGCAAGTTATTCAATTCTAGGTACATTCTGGACTTTTCTACAATTTACCCAATTGGGAGGTTTAACTTTGCAAATTGTCACATGAATTATAATACTTATATATTCCCTTACCATTCTCAAGTTTTTGAATCGTGGCGCACCTACTTGCACCTTGGTTTGAAGGTGTTTCTCTCCAAGGGCATTATAGGGATTACTCTCTTTATAAATGAGCTTATCTTTAGAAGCTATCAACCAATGGGGTTATTTATTTGATTGGATGTCGGTTCGGATGGCCTATACGTGTCCATAAATCGAAATTTGATATTCATGAAGCCTCTATGATTTGTCCTCTTGCATGGCCATGAAATCCCTAGGCTAAGGACACATGGAAAGCTCCATGGACACCTCATGCTTGACTTCTTCCTTATCCATAAAGGTTTGCATGTCCGTAGGCACCCTTAGAATTGGACACATGGAAAGTAACTTGAAACCTCGTGCTTGACTTCTTCCTTATCTATAAAGGCTTGCATGTCCATCGAAATCCTTATACATGACAAATGGAAAGTCTCATAGACACATCATACTTGACCTCTTTCTTTATATAGCCATATCTACCCCTTCCCAACTCCAAATTCGAAAACTCTTTCTCTTCTTTCTTTCCTCTAGCTTAGAGAATAACTCATACTCTGTTTTGCCACAAAGGTGTTGTCCCAAGGTAAAAGAAGGTGCCTACCTTGGTGAAGAAGGCTCCTAGGGTTCCAAATTTGCTCTATTTGGGGTTTCTAAAGCTCCTCCTTGGTTATTTTGACCAAAACTAGTAAGTTTTCTCCTTTCCTTCCCAATTTTCATGTTGTTAGTCTTCCTTCCACCTTCCTCCAGGTCGTAACCATGGACTTCCATGGTAAAACCACACCTAGAACCCATAAACACCTCATCTCCATGTTCTTTTGTTAGGGTTTTTCACCTCTAAAGTGGGGAAGGTGCTTCTTGCTCGAGATAGGAGCTTTGTTGGAGAAACCAGCCTCTCTAAGCTTGGGAACCTTACTTATTGGACTTGTCCACCTTCCCTATAGGTTCTTTGTAGGCCTAGGCTTGGATCTAGGACTGACTTGGACTGTTTAGACTATGCAGTTGAGGTATGATGCATCCCTAATTATTCATATTGAGCAATTTCTCTCTCTTCCTATATGTTTGCAGACCCAATTATTCATTTTGAGCAATTTCTCTCTCTTATTGTATGATGTATCCCCTATTCTTCTATGTTGATCAATTCACCTATGCGTATTCATTCTCTTCGTTCTATGGACATTAGCCTATACACAATGTCTTTTCTTTTGAAAATCGTGGTTCATGTGAACTGCCTTATTTGATATTGATCATGTGATCATGGATATTCTTTTGAACTCTTATATTATGCTTTGTTCATGATGGAACTCTATAAGATGACATGTGATGTATTTTTCTCACTTATGAGGTGAATGTATATATTGGTCACTTATGTGGTGACTAGTTTATATATTATGACTATATTTTCTACTTACCACTACATTTAACATGATATGTGATTCAGTAGCACTAGAGTAGTGTAATTGCATTGGTTTTTATGGAAAATGTATTATTTCCTACCGAGCAGATGTGATATTTCATGCTCTTTTGGGATAGAAAGAAATCTCATACCCAGGGCAATATGTGTGATTCTTGGCCCATGTTTTATATATTTGGGAGATTGACAATATTCCTTTCTCTATCAGGTTTCAAGTTTATGAGACTTGGCCGCCTTTGTGTTTATATTGTTCTAGGGCTATGTTTGTCTCACATGCACGCAGGTTGATGATTTGGGATGTGTGCCCTAATTCTTTATATGTACTTGTGTGGCACAATATTTATGTTTTATTAATGGCAAGTATTCTTTTGTTATCATATGATTTCAATTCCTTTTCTCTTCATACCCATTTAGGTGGTCCTTATCCTTTCTATGGGAAATATTTTATATATAATGTCCTTTATTCCATATATTTCTCAATTACCTATTTAGTATGCACATACCATCCTTTGTTGATGCCATCTATTTTCTCTTCTTTCTGGGGTATGCTTCCAACCCTATGTGAAGGACTTGGACAATAAGGCATGAAGTTTTGGACTAGATTAAGGAGTGAAATCTTGGAGACAAAGTTGTTATGGTTTAGATTTCCCTCTACTTAGATCCTTATGTTGTATCATACATGTAAACCCTTATGGGATATTATGATGTACTTTTGTAATCTTTTATGAAAGTTGAATATAGTCAGTTATTTTTATTCTGCTGCTACATTTTGATCTTTTGCATACCATTATAATAATGTATCATGGTATCAGAGCCCATGATAGTCGGAATCTGATTATTTCAATTTTGTCTCCCTAGTTAGAATACTTGCCTTACCTTTAAGTGACATGTTTACCCTAGAGTTGATCAATAGATGATGAAGTGTTGATTTAGGATCCTATAGTTTCACATTAGAATAATGACAAATAGATCCCCAAAATACTTATAACTAAAAGATGCATAAGTAACCATAGTAACTTTGAGGTTGTTTAGCTTGGCCTTTAGGCAACTACTAGGACATGAAGTTGAAAGCAAAGGTTTCTAGAAAGGATCAGGGTTCAGGGGCTGACAAGATTTTCCTCCGCACCACTAGCTTGGTTTACGAGGACTCCCAAATCCATATGATACCGGCATGGCCTGAGCCGATATTAATTGTCCGAAATAGCATGCTTCTAGGCAACAATAGCCTTAGACATCTATAAGATTTACCTTTAGGGACCCTAATATGTTGAACTAGTCTCCCAGATGTAACGACTTGTTTGAGGATGGACAAGCACAAGTTAACCCATAGTTCATAGTTAGTCTTTACAAGTTATGTTTGTTTTTTTTCACGATGCTTATGTAGTTGGATGTAAGGAAGTGTAGTTGAACCTTTTGTACCTAAAGAATAGTTTTGACTTAATAAGATGAATCCTTTAAGGGGTGGTTAATAAGTTGTTTTCTTATATGTGGATGTTTTGATTTGGAGGATGAAATCCCTTTAAGGGGTGGTGTGTTATAACATACTAGATCTCGGACCCTACCCTAGAAGTTGACATTTTAGACTTAGCCAAACAAGGTTGAAGGTTAGACCTAAATAGATGTTTAGTATAACACCAATGAGCTAATGCATGTATAGATCACCTTAATGTAACCTAATTTTCTAAAATTAATCTTAGGTTTATAATGGATAAATAAAATATGCCACATAACACATTTGGGTGATAATACGAAGATAATGAACTTAATTGGATGAATAATTTAGATAATGGGCCGTTAATGAGCCATATGACATATCTCATAAAAAGAAGTCTCAAAAGTGGAAACAAACTTCAAATTCGAAATCTACATATCAAATTTAGCCTACATGTCAAATTTCACCTAATTTGGACAACCTTGAAATAATAGGATAAGTTTAGGAGAGAGAAAATGAGTAAAAGGCATAAGTAATGAATAATATGATTATATAACTCCAAAATATGGAAATAATGGCAAATTCATATTCAAAACATCAAAGATAACTTGTGGATGAAGTTTGGTCCAATTTGGATGTTGTTTGTGCAAGTTGTGCAATTTTAGGTACATTCTGGACTTTTCCATAATTTACCCAATTGGGAAGTTTTCTTTGCAAATTGTCACATGAATTATAATCCTTATATATACCCTTACCATTCTCGAGTTTTGAACCACGGGCACCTAGTTTCACCTTGGTTTGAAGGTGTTTCTCTCCAAGGGCATTATAGGGATTACTCTCTTTATAAATGAGCTTATCTTTAGAAACTATCAACCAATGGGGTTATTGATTTGATTGGAGGTCGGTTGGGATGGCCTATAAGTGTCCATAAACCTAAATTTGATATTTAGGAAGCCTCTATGAGCTGTCCTCTTGCATGGCCATGAAATCCCTAGGCTAAGGACACATGGAAAGCTCCATCGACACCTCATGCTTGCCTTCTTCCTTATCCATAAAGGTTTGCATGTCCATAGGAACCCTTAACATTGGACACGTGGAAAGAAACTTGACACCTCTTTCTTGACTTCTTCCTTATCCATAAAGGCTTGCATGTCCATGGACACCCTTATACATGACACATGGAAAGTCTCATAGACACCTCATACTTGACCTCTTTCTTTATATAGGCATATCTACCCCTTCCCAACTCCAAATTCAAAAAACCTTTCTCTTCTTTCTTTCCTCTAGCTTAGAGCATAACACCTACTCTATTTGGCCATGAAGTTTCTGTCCCAAGGTAAAAGAAGGTGCCTTACCTTGGTGAAGAAGGCTCCTAGGGTTCCAAATTTGCTCTATTTAGGGTTTCTAAAGCTCCTCCTTGGTTATTTTGACAAAAAAATAGTAAGTTTTCTCCTTTCCTTCCCTATTTTCATGTTGTTAATATTCCGTCTACCTTACTCCAGGTCATAACCATGGCCTTCCATGGTGAAACCCCACCTAGAACCCATAAACACCTCATCTCCATGTTCTTTTGTCAGGGTTTTTCACCTCTAAAGTGGTGAAGGTGCTTCTTGCTCGAGATAGGAGCTTTGTTGGAGAAACCAGCCTCTCTAAGCTTGGGAAGCTTACTTATTGGACCTTTCCACCTTCCCTATAGGTTGTTTGGAGGACTAGGCTTGGATCTAGGACTGACTTGGACTGTTTAGACTATGCAGTTGAGGTATGATGCATCCCCGATTATTCATATTGAGCAATTTCTCTCTTACTATATGTTTGCAGACCCAATTATTCATTTTGAGCAATTTCTCTCTCTTATTGTATGATGTATCCCCTATTCTTCTATGTTGAGCAATTCACCTTGCTTATTCATTCTCTTTGTCCTATGGACATTAGCCTATACACAATGTCTTTTCTTTTGAAAATCATGGTTCATGTGAACTGCCTTATTTGATATTGATCATGTGATCATTGATATTCTTTTAAACTCTTATCTTATGCTTTGTTCACGATGGAACTCTATAAGATGGCATGTGATGTCTTTTGCTCACTTATGAGGTCAATGTATATGTTGGTCACTTATGTGGTGACTAGTTTATATATTATGACTATATTTTCTACTTGCCACTACATTTAACATGATATGTGATTCAGTAGCACTAGAGTAGTGTAATTGCATTGGTTTTTATGGCAAATGTGTTATTTCCAGCCGAGCAGATGTAATATTTCATGCTCCTTTGGGATAGAAAGGAATCTCATACCCAGGGCAGATGTGTGATTCTTGTCCCATATTTTATATATTTGGGAGATTGGCAGTATTCCTTTCTCTATCAGGTTTCAAGTTTATGAGACTTGGCTGCCTTTGTGTTTATATTGTTCTAGGGCTATGTTTGTCTCACATGCATGCATGTTGATGATATGGGGTGTGTGCCCTAATTCTTTATATGTGCTTGTGTGGCACAATATTTATGTTTTATTAATGGTAAGTATTCTTTTGTTATCATATGATTTCAATTCCTTTTCTCTTCATACCCATTTGGGTGGTCCTTATCCTTTCTATGGGAAGTCTTTTATATATAATGTCCTTTATTCCATATATTTCTCAATTACCTATTTAGTATGCACATACCAGCCTTTGCTGATGCCATCTATTTTCTCTTCTTGTTGGGGTATGCTTCTAACCCTAGGTGATGGACTTGGACAATAAGGCATGAAGTTTTGGACTAGATTAAGGAGTGAAAGCTTGGAGACAAAGTTGTTATGGCTTAGATTTCCCTCTACTTAGATCCTTATGTTGTATCATACATGTAAACTCTTATGGGATATTATGATGTACTTTTGTAATCTTTTATGAAAGTTGAATATAGTCAGTTATTTGTATTCTACTGCTACACTTTGATCTTTTGCATACCATTATAATAATTTTTGAAAATTTATACCTATTCCAACATACCTTTGAGTGTGTTTGGAATGGATGTTAATTTTTCAAATTTTGTTTAGTAAGGGGGTGATCGCGCCTCCTTACAACATGGTATTAGAGCCCATGATAGTCGAAATCTGACTATTTCAATTTTGTCTCCCTAGTTATAATACTTGCCTTACCTTTAAGTGACATGTTTGCCCTAGAGTTGATCAATAGATGATGAAGGGTTGAATTAGGATCATATAGTTTCACATTAGAATAATGACGAATAGATCCCCAAAATACTTATAACTAAAAGATGCATAAGTAACCATAGTAACTTTGAGGTTGTTTAGCTTGGCCTTTAGGCAACTACGAGGACATGAAGTTGAAAGGAAAGGTGTCTAGAAAGGATCAGGGTTCAGGGGTTAGCAAGATTTTCCTTCGCACCACTAGTTTGGTTTACGAGGACTCCCAAATCCATATGATACCAGCATGGCATGAGCTGATATTAATTGTCCAAAATAGCATGCTTCTAGGCAACAGTAGCCTTAGACATCTATAAGATTTATCTTTAGGGACCCTAATATGTTGAACTAGTCTCCCATATGTAAAGACTTGTTTGAGAATGGACAAGCACAAGTTTACCCATAGTTCATAGTTAGTCTTTACAAGTTATGTTTCTTTTTTTGCACAATGCGTATGTAATTGGATGTAAGGAAGTGTAGTTGAACCGTGTGTACCTAAAGAATAGTTTTGACTTAATAAGATGAATCCTGTAAGGGGTGGTGAATAAGTTGTTTTCTTATATGTGGATGTTTTGATTTGGAGGACGAAATGCCTTTAAGGGGTGGTGTGTTGTAACATAATAGATCTCGGACCCTACTTTGGAAGTTGACATTTTAGACTTAGCCAAACAAGGTTGAAGGTTAGACCTAAATAGATGTTTAGTATAACCCCAATGAGCTAATGCATGTATAGATCACCTTAATGTAACTTAATTTTAAAAATTAATCTTAGGTTTATAATGGATAAATAAAATATGCCACATATCTCATTTTGGTGATAATACAAAGATGAGGAACTTAATTGGATGAATAATTTAGATAATGGGTCGTTAATGAGCCATAATAGGGGTGAGGAAATCTTGGTCCAGACCTCTAGACCGGACCAGACTATACATTCGGTCCGGTCCGGTCCTGGACCGAATATGTAGTCGGTCCGGTTAACAATCCTTAAAATTTATAATTTTGGTCTTCGGTTCGGTCCGGTCTAAAACCGAAAAAACCGTAAACCGGACCGTGGACCGATTGGCTGAGTGATTTTTTACTAGACTAGCCCGGGTAATGACCCATCCAGTATCCCACTATCCCTGATTTCGTCTCCCTGTGACTGTGACCCGAAGCGACAATGCGAAGTAGCGAACATGACTAGGGCACCGAAGCGGCAAAGCAACTAGCGATCCTCTTCTACGGCAGGGTACGCGGCGCACGGCTCTTAGTACGCGGCGCGCGGTGCACGACTCTTGGCACACAACGCATGATGGAACTCGAAAGGCTAGTATAGCACCCGCCAACTGCAATCGTGCGAGTCCATGGTTGCTCCCAACTCAACCAGTCAACCCTGTTGTCTATGTTGGATGCTACTGTGTTGGACGTTGTTGAGTGCTGGCATCGTGACTCTGTGGAGGGCAACAAATTCTGGTCAACTGATTACGGTGTCCCGTTATAGATTGTGAAGCGTGAAACGATAGTTCTTTTTGTTTTCTGATAGACCCATCTCCTTCAATTCAACGTCTAAAGTCTATTTGCTGCCATTCACCGTAGAATCTCCGCTACTAGCCTACTTCTATCTGCAGGTAAATAATCGTTAACTAATTTTTTTTATTTTAGTTCTCTTTTTATTGGCCCTCTCTTTTCCGTTCAATTGTTCCTGTGTCTTCTCTTTGAACATGTTAAATGCTTGGGGTGGAAGGGGGTTTACGACTTATTTAAAAGTTGGATTCAACATTCAGTTAAGTATGAATTGTTTTGATAATCTTAACCTAATTTTTATCAATTCACACCATCCCACCAGCCACGACAGTCTAAGGGGGGCACAGCTCACATGTGAGCTTGTTCATACTTATTCTTTGATGGGAAGTAGGAAGAATATGCTATGTAATTGTTGGAATTTTGCCACTAATTACTGTTTTGATTTCTTTAGAAAATGAAACTAGAGTTCAGTTCAAATTGTTTGAATTCTTGCTGCCTGAAATTTCGTTTTAGTGGTCATGTGATCTCTGTGCTTTAATGGATAGTGGTCATAGTGCTAGTTTGTTTTCACTTTATAACAATGTTGGTTACATGAGTTTTTTTTTTGAAACAGAGATTGTTTTTGCTGCAATTTCGAGTGGGTGGCTATCAATACGGATTCGTCTACAAGATTATCATGCAATGTAAGATTTCTCCTTACGTTTACTTATAATATGTGCTCACCATGTTTAGGTACAATATTTTAACTACATATTTTGATGTCAATATGTACAGATGAGCTCCCAATCCAAAAGGCCAAACGTTAGGTCAGGAGAGACAACAACTACAAATGAACCATCACCTCAAATGTTGATTGAATCCATGGAAGATCCTACTGTTGATGAAGTACACAACTCTGGAGAAGAAGGGGACTTTGAGAAAGAAGATGTGGAGAAGCCAAGAGTAAAGAAAAGATCTCGCAAGAGGTCAGAGGTTTGGTTACATTTTGAGGAGTTCATTTCTGATGATAACACAATTCGAGCTAGATGCAAGTATTGTAGTAAATCTTTTGCTGCTCATTCTTCTAAAAATGGCACTAAAAACTTGAACTTTCATTTGCCTAAGTGTGAGAAATATCCTGAAAACAAGACTAAGGGGATACAAACTCAAATAGTATTGGAAAGGGGAAGCAATGAAGAGGGACAAGGGAGACTAAAATGTTGGACATTAAATCAGGGAGATGCTAGAGATGCTCTAAGCTATATGATTATTGTGGATGAGTTGCCATTTAAATTTGTTGAACATCCTGGATTTCAGCATTTTCTGTCTATTGTTTGCCCAGATTTTAATTTGCCATCTCGTTTCATACTTGCCCGTGATTGCTACCAATTGTATCTTAATGAAAAAACTAAGTTGCAAAGTTTTTTTAAACACACATGTCAAAGAGTATGCGTAACAACTGATACATGGACCTCTATTCAAAAAACAACTACATGACCTTGACTACTCATTTTATTGATAAGGATTGGAAGTTAAGGAAGACAATTTTAAACCTTTGCCTAATCTCTGGTCATAAAGGTGAGATCATAGGAAGAGCAGTAGAAAGTTGTTTGATTGATTGGGGTTTACATGGTAAATTGTACACCATTACAGTTGACAATGCAAGTTCAAATGATGTTGCATGTAAGTATGTGAAACAGAAAATGGCACAAAGGGGGGGGTTATAAGTGATGGGAATTATCTCCACATGAGATGCATTGCACACATCATAAATCTTATAGTTGTTGATGGTCTAAAAGAATCTGAGACTTTTGTAGATCGTGTAAGGGCAGCTATAAGATTTGTAAGGCAGTCTCCTGCTAGGTTGAAGAGATTTAAGGAGTGTGTGCAAATTGAGAAAATTGAGAGCAAGGCACTCCTATCTCTTGATGTGGTAACTAGATGGAACTCAACATACCTAATGTTAAACTCTGCCTTAAAGTTTGGGAGGGCTTTTGAAAGATCTGGGTATCTAGATCCATACTTTAGGTTGGAGTTAGATGATATTGAAGGTGGACATGTTGGAGTTCCAATAGAAAGTGATTGGGCAAATGTGAGACGTTTGTCTACATTTTTAGAATCTTTCTATGAAGTGACTCTTCGTGTTTTAGGGACATCATATGTTACTGCGAATTCATTTTTCTTTGAAATTGCTGCTCTGTATGATCTTTTATGCTCCCACATGTCTAGTAGTGATGTTGAATTGTGTAATATGGCCACATCAATGAAAGCAAAATATGACAAGTATTGGGGAAATATTGATAAAATGAATATGATGATCTATATTGCAGCATTACTAGACCCTAGAGTGAAATTAGTTGGGCTAAAGTTATCTTTCATTAGGATGTATGGCACAAAAAAAGGTGAGGAGATGACTGATAAAATAGAAACAACCATGTCTGCACTGTTTGAAGAGTATAGGAAATTGTATGCCCCAATTGCTTCTCAATCTGGTCAAACAGAAGGAGCATCTTCTAGTGGAGCAAATAAGACACTTGCTTGTAGAGGTGCTGGTTTTTAGAAGAATATCATGGAGGATATTAGGAGGATGAGAAATGGAGCAGACAATGGTTTTGCGAGGACTGAATTTGATAGATACTTAAATGAAGAAATGGCTGAAGATGAGTCTGATGATTTCGATATCTTGAAGTGGTGGCAAGTTCATGGGCTGAGATTCCCAGTACTTTCTTCTTTGACACGAGATGTTCTAGCTATACCGATATCTACAGTGGCTTTAGAGTCTGCATTTAGCATAGGAGGTCGACACCTTTATTCTTTTAGGAGCTCTCTCACTCCTAAGGTAGTAGATTTTAGTTTCTTTATTTGTTTTTTGTCCATCTTTGCACTTTTATTCTTATTGACCACATCAAACATTGTCAGATTGTCCAGTCTCTTATATGTGCATAAGATTGGCTTAAATCTACCCCTCACATGATTGATGTGGAAGCTGATCTTGAAGAGTTAGATCAACTAGAGAAAGGTAAATGGATGATTATTAGACATTTTTAATAAAAGAAGAAAATATTCTTATGTCTGATAATATTTGTAAAATCTTTCATAGCTATCTAGTCTCTGTGCAAATGATGTTGTCATTGATGTTTAGAGTTAAAAAATATTTTGACATGTAAGTGTCTTTGCTTCCTAATACATTTTTAACACAAGGTTGTATGTTCTATTGATGCCTATTATGTATTTTCAGAGTTTGTTAGCTGGATTCAAGATATATGATCATTGTTTTTCAGTCTGGGGAGTTACATAACATGCAAGTGGTCTATCTTTTTTGCGTTTGTAGTTTCTTTATTTTATCTATACTGACTTCTATTGTTTCTCCTTGTAGAAAATTGCTGTTGTGAACAAGTTTCATTCAAAATACATTGAGAAAGGCATTCACACGTCTTGGTCAAGTGAAGTAGTGGACTACGAATTTTGGCTTGTGCACTTGATTAGAGCCTAGTGATCGTTACATTTCTCATGTTTTTGTTGTAGTCAATACAAACTCATGTCATGGAGATATTGATGTTAGATGTCTTTGAAGTTTAATGTTGCATTTATATTTGTAGTTCCAAACATATTTTGTGTTGGTATGTATGCCCTGAGAGCCAATCATGGGATGATTGGTGGGATACATTAAGATTGATTTGATAAACATCAAAGGAAAGCTTCCAATTCTTTCTGGTTCAGTCATATGAGATAGTGATAGAACAGATTGAATGTCTAGAGAATGACAGTACTCAATGACGTATGCTTTCAGGTTGAGGACCTGAACGATGAGATCATACGGATGCTAAGAGTTTGTACATTCTTGTTATGTCCCTAGTCGGATGTCATTGTGGAAGGTAGATAGACAATAATGACACACAAGACTAGATTGTGGTGTTGGTTGATGATAGAATCTCATTAGTCATGATATAGAGATATCAAACCAAACACATAGGTACTTGTTAGAGAACAAGTGTACCGGACAGACCCACCGTGAGTTTGACACATGGAACCATGACATGGTAGTCACAGTCAGTACTCACAGTGATGGTGGTGAGTGTGATTCTTTGACCTAAAATCACTACACTCAACACATGTCGTTGGGTACACTTTGACATCATCAAACGCAGTCCTGAAAATGGGTTGTTATAAAGGTGATGATTGGGTGGCTTTGACACATGGGGCTTTTGAGGGTTGAGTGATAGATATGGGATTTGTCCCTCCTGAGGGAGCTTGATATCCATGGCCACTTGATGAGTAGGATTGAGAAAGGCGTGCACGCATGTGTGAATCAATATGTGATATTGATGTCATAACATATCTCTTCCAATCTACTCTGAGATCAAGAAAGTGAATGAACGTTGATAGGATGACTGATCCATGCCTCGAGTTCATTTAGGATATCAGTGACAAAGGAATTATACATTCACTGTAACACCATTCACGGATTGTAGGATTGAAAGTTGTTCTCCAACTTTCTATTTCACTTGGGTAGCACTGATGTGTGACTAGGCACCGCTCTTTGCTTGTGAAGTCATAAGTGTTATGGACTTTCACTACCAACGTGAAAAGGACCTGCAGGGTCACACACATAGGATTTAACCCGGAAGAGGAGTTTTGTCCACAAACAATGTTTAGATTGATTGCTAAAGGAGTTTAGTAGTTCAATTAAACACTCAATTAATTGATAGCTCAAAATCATAGTGTTCAAGGTATTGGACGGCTTGATTAGAGTATCAGATTGATTGGAACTGCAATTGACTGTTTCTGCACAATCTGCACTCCCAACCGATCGGCTCATATGATGAACCGATCGACTGAGCTTGGTGAACCGATCGGCTCAGGTTGTGAGTCGATCGGCTCATGGACAGGGTGAAATGATCGGTTTAAGTGTTGAAATGATCGGTTCAACTGGTCGAACCGAGCAAGTTGGGAAAGTAGGATTGGTGAGAAATTTCTTTTCATTTCACTTTCCCAAATCGATTGGAATAAGGATTGGTATTTGATACCAATTAGAAACAAAAGAAGGAAAGTCAATTGGGAACTGATCAGGACCACGAACCGACCGGTTCAGTAGTGAACCGATCGGTTGAGGTGTCAACCGACTGGCTCAGGTCCCCAACCGACCGTTTCAGTTGTGAAACGACCAGTTCAAATTCCGAGTTGGTTGTTTTTGTGGAAAATCTCGAACCCTTCTACTCTTGCTTTAGTCCCGCATTGCCCGGGATGGAGAACCCTGTCCCATGACCCTCCTATATATATAGGGGTATTGGGGACTTCTCAGACAACAACTCAGTGCAACCAGTTGCTCTATGAAGTTTTCGTTCTCTCTGGTTTTGGTAACCAAGAGAGCTCGAGCAAGTGCTACCCGATAAGGGAGGCACAGCAAGGGAAAGACAATTGCAGAAAGCGACCGGTGGCAGGAGAGTGTGTTGGCGACTAGTACGCCGACAGGAGGGTGTGACTCTTTCCGATTCCTTGTGGGACAAGGAGATTGGAGTTCCAGGTGGTCCGTGTGGACTACTTCAGAGGCGGGAGATTTCTGCCGCTCGGAGGACTACTGTCAATCCCGACAGTCCGGTGAGACCAGGAGTCGTCAGTCCTGGTGCGACCAGGAGCTGCACAGACACCATCCAAGACCGGAGGTGAAGACCGCGCAAGGCACGAGGTATTGTTGTCGAGCAAGCCTCGGGACAAGGTATGATTCCACAAACCATCCCTTTCCTATTGTATAGACATTGACGCGTTTCCTTGTTCTGGGTTTGGGGAGGAAAATTTTTGTTTCCGCTGCCTTATCTGCCTCCCCTAAAACCCAAAAGTGGTATCAGAGCCACGTCAACTGCTCTATACTTTAGGGATTATCGATATGATTGATTTTGGTTTGTCGCCTTTATTTATTGCATACGATGCGAATAAAATTGGCTTTATGCATGTCCAATCCTAAATCCACAAATCCCAATTACATATATGATATGTATTATTAATGTACTCGATACGCATCACCCTTAAACGAGTTTTGTGGTGGATGTATAGCGTGGTTATGGCCAATAAACCCTATCTGTGTATGGTTGTATGTGGTTGCTTGCATCTCGGTCTGCGCACCGATCTTCCTTCTCATATTCCTGATGTAACTCGAAATAATTCGAGATTTCTTTCCTACCTTTACTCCCCCTGAATGTAACTCGGGGTTTCTCTTTTTACAATGTAAAATAGGATAGATTTTATTTCCTGTTATGTCAAAGA
Organism: Alisma plantago-aquatica; assembly: GCA_963693085.1. Lineage (NCBI taxonomy): Eukaryota > Viridiplantae > Streptophyta > Magnoliopsida > Alismatales > Alismataceae > Alisma > Alisma plantago-aquatica. The sequence goes on along the minus strand of OY856412.1, from coordinate 430,980,362 downwards.
ACGGCGGACATCCTGACGGGAGCTGAGATGATCGGTTCAAGGAGTGAACTGATCGGTTGACGTTCGAGACGATCGGTTCAAGGAGTGAGCCGATCGGTTGATGACCAGTTCGAGGAGCGAGACGAGCGGGTAGCGGCCATGAAGAGATGCACGACGACCAGGCAAACCGATCGGTTGGAGGAGCCAACTGATCGGCTGGTGGCACCCAACCAACCAGTCTGATGGCGAGCCGATCATTCATGTGATGAATTGATCAAACCCAGAAAGGCAAAGCACATAGTTCATCTTGTACAGGTTGCATGTGATGTAGACCTAGATGACTGTGATTCCTCTTGGCTCGAGGAATCACATTAGGATGGCCATAATCATCGCTTTTATCGTTTTGCATGTTTTCTGTGGGATATAGCATGTATATGATACATACTATATATTGTGGTGATTGGATATGTATATGTATATGTATATAAAAACCAAATCTCTCATTAAATATTAAGTTTTAGATGCCTTCCAAATGTGACACACGTGAAAAAATTGATCGACCAAGTGTGGGCACGCCCTAGCGTGGTGCACCGTCTATCTCGTGGAAGCGTGAAGGATGGATATGTGGGTCTGCCCTAGCAGGGTGCATATTCATCGTGTTTGCTTTGGGTCGGACTTAACAAGGTGATCTAGATGGGATCTAGTACCTTGAGGCATGGAGATGATCATGGCAAGGAGTTGCATATGACATCTTATCAAGAGTTGCATATGATGCAATTGGCAAGAGTTGCCTACCTAAGAGATCTAAGTTGTGGGTGACAGCCCTAGCTGGTCCATGACTTAGATGATTTCAGGATCTTGCCCACTAGAAGGTTGTACGCTGCAATCTTCCGAATTGATGGTGAGGGCTATCAATTTGAAGTAAAATTGTGGGAGCGATAATTAATTAAAGGCCTAATTTTATCGTTAACTTTTCAAATCAATCAAATAAGTCAAAAATGAGTTTTGGACTAAAATTGCATATTTTCCTTTTGTAGTACAAATGGCAAACAACAACAATCACTTTTCTTTGCGATCGGTCCTTGAAAAGGACAGGCTGAATGGGACAAACTTCCATGACTGGTATAGGACATTGATAATTGTTCTCACTCAAGAGCGAAAGCTCTATGTCCTGGATACTCCAATTCCAGAGGAACTGGCTCCTACCGCACCAAAGGCAGAAAGGGATGCTTACAAGAAGCATTCTGATGATGCCATTGATGCAAAGTGCTTGATGTTGTGCTCCATGAACCATGAGTTGCATAGACAATGAGAACATGGGTGTCATTGAGATGATTCAACATCTCAGGAACATTTATGAAGATCAAGCACGGCAAGAGAGATACGATGTCTCAAGGGCACTGTTCAAGTGTGTCATGACAGAAGGAGATCCAATTGGTCCTCATATACTCAAGATGATTGAGTATGTGGAGAACCTGACAAGACTGGGATTTCCACTGAGCCAAGAGTTGGCTACTGACGTGATACTGCAATCGTTGCCAGAATCCTACAGTCAGTTTGTGATGAACTACAACATGAACAACTTTGATAGGCCAATGTTAGAGTTGTTGGGCATGTTGAGGACAACCGAGACACATATGAAGAAAGACAAGCCTAAGTCTGTGATGGTGATCATGAGCAAGAAAGGCAAGTCCAAGCGCAAGGGCAAGGGCAAAGCTAAGAAAGGTTCTGATGCTAGCCAGGAGCCCAAGTCGTCTTCAGCTCTCAAGGCCAAGGGAGGCGTGACCAAGAAAAGAAATTGCCACCATTGTCAAAAGCCAGGACATTGGAAAAGGAATTGTCCTCTCTATCTGGAAGAACAAAATAAGGAGGCGACAGACGTCTCTACTTAAAGGTGTCATGAAAATAAACTTGTAACACTTTTTGAGGTATATGATACCAAGATGTAAAGTGTAAAGCACTCAATAAATGGGGCAAGTGTTGCCGCCATAGATATGAGTTCTTTAGTTTATTTTTCAGCCTAAAAGGCATGTAATACAGTTATGAACTGCTATTTCATATTTGCCAATAGATAGAAACACTTTATTTTTGCATATTGTATGACAATGATGGCAATCAATAAAGAGATGTTTCAATTTCTAAAGATATGATCTTTGTGGCAATGCCTTGTTTATCTTGTGGTATTTGATATGCATAAGATAAAATGATACCTAAAAGTTATAGATAACTCAAACAATCAAATTAGCATCAATCATGAGAAATTCATTTCTAGTTTCCATGTGATGGATAAATCTAGAATCTTTTGGTTAGAGAACCAGTAAGAGACATGAATATCTTGGACATGATTAATCAATCTTCACTAATGGTAGTGGGAGAATAATTATCCTATTAGGTATAATACATGTGATGTATTTACATACCTATTGGAACAAATGCTAATACTTCAAATGGTGTTGAGAGAAATACCAATATTAATATCTTGAAGTGTTCAAGATTATCATAGATGAAGTAGGAATTTGGTAAAGTGTTAATTCTTGATGAGATCAATGAATGAAATACTTAGACCAAATGTTTGAGAACCTTATGAGTGATTATGATAGTGTATCATAGTGAGCTCGTGATTAAGGCATGGTGATGTCTAAATCAAGAGAGTTAGAGAATGATTATCAAATAACTGAATTCTTCTTAAATACCCCACACTAATAAAGGACATTAAGAATCACAAGGAGTTGTGAGTTCTTATATCCTTGACAGATACATCTCAATTATCTATGTGATGAGTTGTTCATGTGATGAGTCAACTATCTAGATGAATATGAGGAACTGAATTTTGAGTTATGGTTTATGACCATTTCATCCTAAGTGACATCCATGTGAACCATAAGGTATGACCTTGATGGCAGCACCCATTGGATGAAATCCATAAGTGCAAATGAGTCTTAAGTGTTAAGACACATGGATAACATTTTGAGAAGGATGATGCTTGTTGATTGCAACTTAATGACTAAGACATTTGGCATATGGATACTAAAATTGCATTCCTATGAGGAATAAAACAAGGATGTGTACGTGACACAACCTAAAAGGTTTATGAATCCACTAATGCAAATGAAGTCTATAAGTTACAATGGACTAATCAATGTGATTGATTGAGTACAAGCAACTCAGAATTGGATCTTTACTTTGATGATATAGTCAAAGGGTTTGACTAATATCAAAGATAAAGAAGGGATCTGTGATTTAGTGGGAGCATATTCACATTCCACATATTGATGTGAAATGGAAATGTTCTAGAATGGAAATCCAAAAGTGGAAATTATCTTTAAAGAAGATAGAGATGTTTCCTATGTGATAGGAATAGAGATCTATAGAGATAGTTCTCGAAAACCTCTTGACCTGAAAAGAGAAAACAGACATTGGCAATCTGTACTGAAGTGTTCAGTATGCACAGATTCAGTGGGAGAAAACTTGTCCATATTACATGGAATTAGTATCCCAAGGCCAAGTGTCCAATTCTCATGAAGAATGGGAACATTAAGAATAGATATGGATCTATCATGTATGTAATCATCCCATTACCTTGCATGTATCGATATGGCAAGAATAAAATACATTCATCATATTGTATGTAGGACATGACAATTTGATGTGCTCATCTTGATAACTCGTATGTGAGACATGACGAGTGGATGTCTGTCTACTTCCAGTAAGGGTTACTGGAAACCATGAGAACTTGATAATTACTTGAGAAGTACTAGTTCTATGGGGATAAGGAAGAGTTCGATGTAAAGAGTTACATTGATGCAAACTTCCGAAAGGACAGAAAACTAATCGCAAAATATATATGGGATATATAAAGTGAAAGTTTGTTGATAATTGGAAATGTTACAATAAAACCATTTAAAAATGAAATGTTGAGTATCCGTGTGTTAGTGAACAGTAGTGGATACTATATGGATCTGGAAGTTCATGAGATGAACTTATATAGATATTCTGGTCATTGATGACAAGTATGGAATCCTTGATCATGAAATGTGGCTAAAGGTTAGCAAAGGAATACTAGATCGCATATTACAACAACTCCCTCTCATACGTGTGACGTACAACGAAGAGATGTGAGACATGCAATTAAAACTGACTTTGGCAAGGTGTTGCCATAACTCACTTTGTTCGCACTAGAGCACAGTAACATGTGGGACATGTTTGAAGATCACTATGAATATGATTCAAGGGTGATTGGCTCGCAGTGCAAGTGGGAGTCTGTTGGTATGTATGCCCTGAGAGCCAATCATGGGATGATTGGTGGGATACATTAAGATTGATTTGATAAACATCAAAGGCAAGCTTCCAATTCTTTCTGGTTCAATCATATGAGATAGTGATAGAACATATTGAATGTCTAGAGAATGACAATACTCAATGATGTATGCTTTCAGGTTGAGGACCTGAATGATGAGATCATACGGATGCTAAGAGTTTGTACATTCTTGTTATGTCCCTAGTCGGATGTCATTGTGGAAGGTAGATAGACAACAATGACACACAAGACTAGATTGTGGTGTTGGTTGATGACAGAATCTCATTAGTCATGATATAGAGATATCAAACCAAACACATAGGTACTTGTTAGAGAACAAGTGTACCGGACAGACCCACCGTGAGTTTGACACATGGAACCATGACATGGTAGTCACAGTCAGTACTCACATTGATGGTGGTGAGTGTGATTCTTTGACCTGAAATCACTACACTCAACACATGTCATTGGGTACACTTTGACATCATCAAACGCAGTCCTGAAACATGGGTTGTTATAAAGGTGATGATTGGGTGGCTTTGACACATGGGGCTTTTGAGGGGTGAGTGATAGATATGTGATTTGTCCCTCCTGAGGGAGCTTGATATCCATGGCCACTTGATGAGTAGGATTGAGAAAGGCGTGCACGCATGTGTGAATCAATATGTGATATTGATGTCATAACATATCTCTTCCAATATACTCTGAGATCAAGATAGTGAATGAACGTTGATAGGATGACTGATCCATGCCTCGAGTTCATTTGGGATATCAGTGACAAAGGAATTATACATTCACTGTAACACCATTCACGGATTGTAGGATTGAAAGTTGTTCTCCAACTTTCTATTTCACTTGGGTAGCACTGATGTGTGACTAGGCACCGCTCTTTGCTTGTGAAGTCATAAGTGTTATGGACTTTCACTGCCAACGTGAAAAGGACCTGCAGGGTCACACACATAGGATTTAACCTAGAAGAGAAGTTTTGTCCACAAACAATGTTTAGATTGATTGCTAAAGGAGTTTAGTAGTTCAATTAAACACTCAATTAATTGATAGCTCAAAATCATAGTGTTCAAGGTGTTGGACGGCTTGATTAGAGTATCGGATTGATCGGAACTGCAATTGACTATTTCTGCACAATCTGCACTCCCAACCGATCGGCTCATATGATGAACCAATCGGCTGAGCTTGGTGAACCGATCGGCTCATGGACAGGGTGAAATGATCGGTTTAAGTGTTGAAACGACCGATTCAACTGGTCGAATCGAGCAAGTTGGGAAAGTAGGATTGGTGAAAAATTTCTTTTCGTTTCACTTGCCCAAATCGATTGGAATAAGGATTGGTATTTGATACCAATTAGAAACAAAAGAAGGAAAGTCAATCGAGAACTGATCAGGACCACGAACCGACCAGTTCAGTAGTGAACCGATCGGTTGAGGTGTCCCAACCGATCGATTGAGGTGTCAACCGACCGACTCAGGTCCCCAACTGACCGTTTCAGTTGTGAAACGATCGGTTCATATTCCGAGTTGGTTGTTTTTGTGGAAAATCTCGAACCCTTCTACTCCTGCTTTAGTCCTGCTTTGCCCGGGATGGAGAACCCTGTCCCATGACCCTCCTATATATATAGGGGTATTGGGGGCTTCTCAGACAACAACTCAGTGCAACCAGTTGCTCTGTGAAGTTGTCGTTCTCTCTGGTTTTGGTAACCAAGAGATAGCCCGAGTAAGTGCTACCCAATAAGGGAAATGTGTTATTTCCTACCAAGCAGATGTAATATTTCATGCTCTTTTGGGATAGAAAGGAATCTCATACCCATGGCAAGATGTGTGATTCTTGGCCCATGTTTTATATATTTGGGAGATTGGCACTATTCCTTTCTCTATCAGGTTTCAAGTTTATGAGACTTGGCCGCCTTTGTGTTTATATTGCTCTAGGGATATGTTTGTCTCACATGCATGCAGGTTGATGATATGGGGTGTGTGCCCTAATTCATTACATGTGCTTGTGCGGCACAATATTTATGTTTTATTAATGGCAAGTATTCTTTTGATATCATATGATTTCAATTCATTTTCTCTTCATACCCATTTAGGTAGTCCTTATCCTTTCTATGGGAAGTATTTTATATATAATGTCGTTTATTCCATATATTTCTCAATTACCTATTTAGTATGCACATACCAGCCTTTGCTGATGCCATCTATTTTCTCTTCTTGTTGGGGTATGCTTCCAACCCTAGGTGAAGGACTTGGATAATAAGGCATGAAGTTTTGGACTAGATTAAGGAGTGAAAGCTTGGAGATAAAGTTTTTATGGTTTAGATTTCCCTCTACTTAGATCCTTATGTTATATCATACATATAAACCCTTATGGGATATTATGATGTACTTTTGTAATCTTTTATGAAAGTTGAATATAGTCAGTTATTTTCATTCTGCTGCTACACTTTGATCTTTTGCATACCATTATAATAATTTTGGAAAATTTATACCTATTCCAACATACCTTTGAGTGTGTTTGGAATGGATGTTAATTTTTCAAAATTTCTTTAGTCCCTCCTTACAGCATGGTATCAGAGCCCATGATAGTCGGAATCTGACTATTTCAATTTTGTCTCCCTAGTTAGAATACTTGCCTTACCTTTAAGTGACATGTTTTCCCTAGAATCGATCAATAGGTGATGAAGGGTTGATTTAGGATACTATAGTTTTACATTAGAATAATGACGAATAGATCCCCAAAATACTTATAACTAAAAGATGCATAAGTAACCATAGTAACTTTGAGGTTGTTTAGCTTGGCCTTTACGCAACTATGAGGACATGAAGTTGAAAGCAAATGTGTCTAGAAAGGATCAGAGTTCGGGGGCTAGCAAGATTTTCCTCCTCATGACTAGCTTGGTTTACGAGGACTTCCAAATCCATATGATATCGGCATGGCCTGAGCTGATATTAATCGTCCGAAATAGCATGCTTCTAGGCAACAATAGTCTTAGACATCTATAAGATTTATCTTTAGGGACCCTAATATGTTGAACTAGTCTCCCAGATGTAAAGACTTATTTGAGGATGGACAAGCACAAGTTAACCCATAGTTCATAGTTAGTCTTTTCAAGTTATGTTTCTTTTTTTGCACGATGCTTATGTAGTTGGGTGTAAGGAAGTGTAGTTGAACCTTTTGTACCTAAATAATAGTTTTGACTTAATAAGATGAATCCTTTAGGGGGTGGTGAATAAATTGTTTTCTTATATGTGGATGTTTTTATTTGTAGGACAAAATCCCTTTAAGGGGTGGTGTGTTGTAACATACTAGATCTCGGACCCTACCTTAGAAGTTGACATTTTAGACTTAGCCAAACAAGGTTGAAGGTTAGACCTAAATAGATGTTTAGTATAACCCCAATGAGCTAATGCATGTATAGATCACCTTAATGTAACCTAATTTTCTAAAATTAATTTTAGGTTTATAATGGATAAATAAAATATGGCACATAACTCATTTTGGTGATAATACAAAGATAAGGAACTTAATTGGATGAATAATTTAGATAATGGGTCGTTAATGAGCCATATGACATATCTCATAAAAATAAGTCTTAAAAGTGGAAACAAACTTCAAATTCGAAGTTTACATATCAAATTTAGCCTACATGTCAAATTTCACCATATTTGGGCCACCTTGAAATATTAGGATAAGTTTAGGAGAGAGAAAATGAGTAAAAGGCATAAGTAATGAATAATATGATTATATAACTTCAAAATATGGAAATAATGGCAAATTCATATTCAAAACATCAAAGATAACTTGTGGATGAAGTTTGGTCCAATTTGGATGTTGTTTGTGCAAGTTGTGCAATTTTAGGTACATTTTGGACTTTTATGCAATTTACCCAATTGGGAAGTTTTCTTTGCAAATTGTCACATGAATTATAATCCTTATATATTACCTTACTATTCTCGAGTTTTTGAACCGTGGGGAACCTAGTTGCACCTTTGTTAGAAGGTGTTTCTCTCAAAGGGCATTATAGGGATTACTCTCTTTATAAATGAGCTTTTCTTTAGAAGCTATCAACCATTGGGGTTATTTATTTGATTGCAGGTCGGTTGGGATGGCCTATAAGTCCATAAAATGAAATTGATATTTAGGAAGCCTCTATGAGATGTCCTCTTGCATGGCCATGAAATCCCTAGGCTTAGGACACATGGAAAGCTCCATCGACACCTCATGCTTGACTTCTTCCTTATCCATAAAGGTTTGCATGTCTATAGGCACTCTTAACATTGGACACATGGAAAGTAACTTGACACCTCATTCTTGACTTCTTCCTTATCTATAAAGGCTTGCATGTCCATGGACACCCTTATACATGACACATGGAAAGTCTCATAGACACCTCATACTTGACCTCTTTCTTTATATAGGCATATCTACCCCTTCCCAACTCCAAATTCGAAAAATCTTTCTCTTATTTCTTTCCTCTATCTTAGAGCATAACTCCTACTCTATTTGGCCACGAAGTTTCTATCCCAAGGTAAAAGAAGGTGCCTACCTTGGTGAAGAAGGCTCCTAAGGTTCCAAATTTGCTCTATTTAGGGTTTCTAAAGCTCCTCCTTGGTTATTTTGACAAAAAAACTAGTAAGTTTTCTCCTTTCCTTCCCTATTTTCATACTGTTAGTATTCCTTCTACCTTCCTCCAGGTCATAACCATGGCCTTCCATGGTGAAACCCCACCTAGAACCCATAAACACCTCATCTCCATGTTCTTTTATTAGGGGTTTTCACCTCTAAAGTGGAGAAACCAGCCTCTCTAAGCTTGGGAACCTTACTTATTGGACTTGTCCACCTTCCCTAGAGGTTCTTTGGAGGCCTATGCTTGGATCTAGGACTGACTTGGACTATTTAGACTCTGAAGTTGAGGTATGATGCATCCCCGATTATTCATATTGATCAATTTCTCTCTCTTATTGTATGTTTGCAGACCCAATTATTCATTTTGAGAAATTTCTCTCTCTTATTGTATGATGTATCCCCTATTCTTCTATGTTTAGCAATTAACCTATGCTTATTCATTCTCTTTTTCCTATGGACATTAGCCTATACACAATGCCTTTTCTTTTGAAAATCATGGTTCATGTGAACCGCCTTATTTGATATTGATCATGTGATCATGGATATTCTTTTGAACTCTTATCTTATGCTTTGTTCATGATGGAACTCTATAAGATGACATGTGATATCTTTTTCTCACTTATGAGGTGAATGTATATGTTGGTCACTTATGTGGTGACTAGTTTATATATTATGACTATATTTTCTACTTGCCACTACATTTAACATGATATGTGATTCAGTAGCACTAGAGTAGTGTAATTGCATTGGTTTTTATGGCAAATGTGTTATTTCTTGCTGAGAAGATGTGATATTTCATCCTCTTTTGGGATAGAAAGGAATCTCATACCCAGGGCAAGATGTGTGATTCTTGGCCCATGTTTTATATATTTGGGAGATTGGCAGTATTCCTTTCTCTATCAGGTTTCAAGTTTATGAGACTTGGTCGCCTTTGTGTTTATATTGTTCTAGGGCTATGTTTGTCTCACATGCATGCATGTTGATGATATGGGGTGTGTGCCCTAATTCTTTACATGTGCTTGTGTGGCACAATATTTATGTTTTATTAATGGAAAGTATTCTTTTGTTATCATATGATTTCAATTCCTTTTCTCTTCATACCCATTTGGGTGGTCCTTATCCTTTCTATGGGAAGTCTTTTATATATAATGTCCTTTATTTCATATATTTCTCAATTACTTATTTAGTATGCACATACCAACCTTTGCTGATGCCATCTATTTTCTCTTCTTGCTGGGGCATGCTTCCAACCCTATGTGAAGGACTTGGACAATAAGGCATGAAGTTTTGGACTAGATTAAGGAGTGAAAGCTTGGAGACAAAGTTGTTATGGTTTAGATTTCCCTCTACTTAGATCTTAATGTTGTATCATACATGTAAACCCTTATGGGATATTATGATGTACTTTTGTAATCTTTTATGAAAGTTGAATATAGTCAGTTATTTTTATTCTGCTGCTACACTTTGATCTTTTGCATACCATTATAATAAATTTGGAAAATTTATACCTATTCCAACATACCTTTGAGTGTGTTTGGAATGGATGTTAATTCTTCAAAAAAAAATAGTAAGGGGGTGATCCCACCTCCTTACAGCACGGTATTAGAGCCCATGGTAGTCGGAATCTGACTATTTTAATTTTGTCTCCCTAGTTAGAATACTTGGCTTACCTTTAAGTGACATGTTTTCCCTAGAATTGATCAATAGATGATGAAGGGTTGATTTAGGATCCTATAGTTTCACATTAGAATAATGATGAATAGATCCATAAAATACTTATAACTAAAAGATGCATAAGTAACCATAGTAACTTTGAGGTTATTTAGCTTGGCCTTAAGGTAACTACTAGGACATGAAGTTGAAAGCAAAGGTGTCTAGAAAGGATCAGGGTTCAGGGGCTAGCAAGATTTTCCTCTGCACCACTAGCTTGGTTTACGAGGACTCCCGAATCCATATGATACCGGTCTGGCCTGAGCTGATTTGAATTGTCCGAAATAGCATGCTTTTAGGCAATAGTAGCCTTAGACATATATATTATTTATCTTTAGGGACCCTAATATGTTGAACTAGTCTCCCAGGTGTAAATACTTGTTTGAGTATGGACAAGAACAAGTTAACCCATAGTTCATAGTTAGTCTTTACAAGTTATGTTTCTTTTTTTTGCACGATGCTTATGTAGTTGGATGTAAGGAAATGTAGTTGAACCTTTTGTACCTAAAGAATAGTTTTGACTTAATAAGATGAATCCTTTGAGGGGTGGTGAATAAGTTGTTTTCTTATATGTGGGTGTTTTTATTTTGAGGACGAAATCCCTTTAAGGGATGGTGTGATGTAACATACTAGATCTCAGACCCTACCTTCACTACTACAGAAGTGCCTTTTAGTGTCGGTTGTTTAACCCCCTTTGGCGTCAGTTTCTGAACGACGCCTATGTGGGCTCCGCTAAAAGGTTGGACACTTCAGCGTCGGTTAAAAAACTGACGCCTATTTAACATAAAGGCGTCGGTTTATTATAAAACACCGACGCCAAAAGGGTTCGCGCCACAGAAAACAGCGTCATCTAGGACGCTTTCTGCGTCGGTTATATACTAAACAACCGACGCAGAAAAGTGTCCTAGATGACTCCCATTTCCTGTAGCGCGAACACTTTTGGCGTCGGTGTTCAACAAAAAACCGACGCTGTAAGTCTGTGCTGACGGTTATCGGTAAATAACCGACGCCTATATCTATTTTTTTTTTATAAATCTGTTTGCAGGCCTGCTGTGGCTGGTCAGCAGGATGAGAACCTGCAGTTCAGTTTTCTGAACTGCAGGTTTACGACATCCATTGATATCAGCCTACAAACAGGCCACAAACCTGCAAAATTAACATAAAAAGATTCACACAAGTAGATACATTCAGACATCAATCCAATTGTCACGTTCACACATATAGAATCATTCAAATACATGTTTTAACATTCAGAAACATTCATTTACAAAGTATCATTCATCATCACTATCAACATCCCAATTATATCTTACAGTTGCCACTGTTTGTACAGCTATTGCCCATTCTTCTCTTACTTCATTTAATGCTTCCCTCGTATATGGAGCATGTACATTTTTTAAGCGTTTGCCTATAGTGTGGTCAGTTTTAAACACCTGCAAAGAGAATGATGTATATATATAAGTAATAATATAAAAATAAGATTGATATATTTCATACTAACTAATGAGACTATATATAATACCTCATGTATGGTATCAATGTCCAATGCGGCATGTTTGATAATCATCTACATAAATCACATCACATAATATGCGCATGCCCAGCCATTGTCTTGTGTAGCGCACTATAAATTGAAACATACAAAATAATACAACTAAGCACAATTCACATCAATAATATATACATTGGAGTCGGGGAGTCGGGAACTTACTTTTACGTTCTCCCAAGACAATGGCTGGTTCTTTTTCCTTGGGACCTTTCCTCCAGCATTTTTGAATGCATCTAAACCCCTACATGTTAATATAACACACTAAGTTGCATAAGTAAATAGTAATGTAATAAAAGATGTTAACGGATATAAAAAATGAAATATTTCTCACCAGAATAATGCCATTCTCATTACGTGTCCAATTTTAGTGTTTAATATACTTCCTGCGGGATCTAGATAATAAACAGTGAACGTCCCGGGGACAATAACTAGTAACTCCCAATGTCTACCACTAGAGGTAAAAAGTTAACAATTAATAACTCAAAATGCAAAATAATAATGGAATTTTCTTAAGTCCAAATTATAAATAAAGCAAACTTACTTGACATTGAATGGAGCTATTATTATCGTCTTCATTTGATGACCAAAAATTGTAAAAGCATCTATACAGTATTGTTGAACACTATCAGGGTCTTTAGCTACCATACTAATCAATGATGGAATCAAAAATCCCACATGATCATATGCAAATTGTTTGCAATGATCTTTGATTAAGTAGCTGCAAAACATATAGACGTATGCATTAATATATAAGAAACTAGATCACCAGATCTTACACAAGGTATATGGATGTATAAATAAGATCTCACCTTATCCATGTCTCTATCATTGATGTATTCAACCAATCATACATAAACAGCTCAATAATATCTTGTATAAATAAAGAGCTGTCGTATGATTGACCTGCATAATCTGCATCTAAAGAAACAATTATAGGGAAAAGTATATTATGTGCCCGTAGCCAACATGCCATTCCCCTACAAGCAGGACCTAACGGGTATTGTAGGTCAGTTGGAACCCAAGTTGGTAATGCGGGAATTGGAGGTGGAGGCCTAGGTGCTCCTGGTGTCTTCTTTTTAACCTGTATATATAATTTCAGATCAGTTGACATCATATATACACATTAACAGTCTAAATCAATGTAAATTTATCTTACAATTTCAGTCGTGTAGAGGACATCTGCTTTGGGCCACAATATGACCCCGCTTTCTGCCTCACCAAGTGTATCAATATCTGGGTGGGCATATGGCAACTCAACTTCCCTCCAATCGGGTAATACATGTATCGGGCTCACACGAATGTAGCCCTGCGGCATTGGAGTCCCATGAAACGTTGCCCCAGGAAGGGACTGGTAAGCTTGCGCCTCTGCAACAACATAGTTTTCCATTCTTAAGCGGCATGGCTTCAATGCCTACAAATTTACGTAAAGAATGTTATACATATATACATATCATCTTGAAAACATATCATCTTGAAAAGACTAGCTACAATGTCATAAACAATACTTACAGCAGACGTGTTAGGCGATGGGTCTCCAGGATTACTTGCAGTCTGTGCACCAGGAGAAGAGTGGGTCGGCATAGGCTGATTGGAAGCCTGAGATGCCTGCCACCGCAGCAATTCTTCCTTGACCTTCTCAGCAACCACATCGTTGAGCTTCTTAGCAACTATATCCTCGACTCTCTTATTCTCCTATACATGGATAAAACAAATATTAGCTTTTTATTAATGAATTTCCTTTTGCAGTAACATTATAAAAATAGAATATGTTACCTCTTCTTGAGAAAGTCCCGCTCTGGGTTTGCGCTGGGATGGCCCAAAGAATGCTTTGATGCCCACACCAGCGCCGGCACCTCTAACACGTCCAGGATGCTCTGGGTTACCCAGAGCAACTGTCAATTCATCCCTTGTGCCCTGAGGGATGAACGTGCCTTGTTTCCTCTGCTCGTGCAGCTCCCGCTAATCACCATAAACAAAAATTGGTAAGTTAACACCACAAATAATCAATATTCAAATGATTGCTCTAAGAGTTGTATTTTACCATTTTTGCAGCCGCCTCAGCAGTTTCGGGCTTCTTTATTTCACCCTTCTTGTTTTTCCTGCCAGCTATCCAGATATCATGGCGAGGGAAGGGTGTGGCCGCAGACTCCTGAGTAGTCGCAGACTCCTGAGTAGCCGCAGACTCCGCCTGTAGTCTTTGGCGAACGCTTGCATAGACTTTTGGACCCATAGTATGGTCATGTACATTCAGTGCACGCCTTGCTTTTTGTGCGTCACTGAGGGCCTAGTTAGTATGCACATTTATAATTAGGTTAGTAGCACTAAATGTTAATCTTGAATTGGTGAATACAATGTATATTAATTAAAATGGGAGTGACGCCTAATACCTTGAATTCTTCAGATTTTCTTGAAGCAACAAAATTGTCCCAATCTTCTTTGTCCAAGAAGTTCCATTGTTCAAGGGCTGACTTCTTCTTCTTATCACCCTGTCTTATGTATTCTCTGTTCAGATTTGTCCTGTAATTCCTAAGCATCTTTCCAGCGCGTTGCATCACACTTTTACGATGCAACATCTCATCCAATGCAAACAGATTCTGTAAAATAGAAATGTTATTAACTAGTACCAAAAATATAATTGCAAATAATAGAATTTGTAATCTACAAAATAGAATTGCAAATAATAATAACTCACGCATAAATCTTTCCATATCAAGTCTTTCTTCGCCTGAGGAACTTTATGCCAATTATCATACTTAATACCACAATGGCTTCGAGTGACAACCCCAAGATAGTTTATAAAATTATTGCGGTTCACTCCAATTGCATTCCCTCCATTATCAAACTCCACAACCAATTTGGATCCACTGCCACTCAGCGCAAGTAACTTTTTCAACAGAGTGATACCCCTTTTCTTGTTAAGTTTTTGTTGCTGCGCATCAAGTTGCTCAATTGCTTCAGTGGGTAGCTGTGCATCATCAACCTAAAATTTGACAAAAATAAACACACTGAATTAAGCCAATATAGAAATACAGGATATATGACATAACTAGAAGATAATGAATTTTATAGAAATACGGGATATGTTTTTAGAACTTACGTTGGTATCCTCGCCATGCTCGTCATGGACAGCATGCTCATCATGGACTTCATGCTCATCATGGACATCATTCTCATCATGGTGAGCCATCTGAAAATTTCATTAAAAAGGAAAACATTTAGCATTTGTATCAACTAGAATAAGGAAAACATTTAGCATTTGTATAAACATACATGTCTCTAAAATTGTGATCTTTTATCAATTAGCAATCCTTCAATGTACAAGTAATATAAAAAACAATGATTGTTCACATTCTAGGCCAACAAACACATGTGATGTCATTCTTATATATAATAAATGTGTACCACCTATCCCATCCTTGAACACCTAATCTCACTAGTAAGTGTATAATGTGTATTGGGTTTTCAAGAAAATTTCGGCAGCATTTCCCCGCTGTTCTCTAAGTACATATGTACTTAGAGAACAAACGGGGAAATGCTACCAAAATTTTCTCGAAAACTCAATACACATTATACACTTACATCCTAAGTGAGATTAGGTGTTCAAGAACAGTCCCAAACCGGGGACTATCCAAGATTTACTCCTAATGAGTAAATCTTGGACGGGTTTCTAGGCCAACAAACACAATAATAGATATCTACAATGAAGCCGGACTCCATACAAACAGTATATAATTTAGTGATTGTTCATTCTAATTTATATCAATGTACAAGTAATATAAAAAACAATGATTGTTCACATTCTAGGCCAACAAACACATGTGATGTCATTCTTATATATAATAAATGTATACCACCTATCCCATCCTTGAACACCTAATCTCACTAGTAAGTGTATAATGTGTATTGGGTTTTCAAGAAAATTTCGGCAGCATTTCCCCGCTGTTCTCTAAGTACATATGTACTTAGAGAACAAACGGGGAAATGCTACCAAAATTTTCTCGAAAACTCAATACACATTATACACTTACATCCTAAGTGAGATTAGGTGTTCAAGAACAGTTCCAAACCGGGGACTATCCAAGATTTACTCCTAATGAGTAAATCTTGGACGGGTTTCTAGGCCAACAAATAATGTGTTGTCATTCTTATACCTAAAATCCTAGTTCTTCAAATTAGGGTGATTATTGATGTCTTTAAAAGCATGATTGGCAATTTAGGGAAAAGTTCATCATTTAAATTCCAAGCATTCACATGTGTGCATTACAGTTCATCATTAAGCAAGAAGGGTGATTAGGATTCTCAATATACTCAACAATAAAATAAGTTAAACATGTGTGCATTACAGTTCATCATTTACATTCCAAACATGTCACATGTGTGCATTACAGTTAATCATCAAGATATCTATAACTTACTTAAACATTCAATTATGAAGTAAATATACACTTAATTAAGAATAGCATGACACACAAAGTTGCAGTCAACATCATTATGTTTTGTTCTATCATGGACTATCAGATTGGTATATCACATATGTATCAGTACATTATTAAATAAACACAATCACTAAATAACTTTTAGCAAAAAATCCACTAGACGTGCAGCCTAGACGTGCCCTGGCGCCGCCCAAGCATCTGCCCAGAGGCCTATCTAGGCAGGGCACCTGGGCTTGGGACCCTAGGCGTGCCCTGGCACCTACTTAGGCGCTGCTTGCGTGAGTTCTAGGTTGGCGGCGGCAGAGAAAAGCAAGGCGGAGGACAAAAAAGGTGGTGAAGGTTTGTGGGTTACCTTGCACGAGGACAGCACGAGTAAAGCTGCTTCTACCGGCGGGGGCGGAGGTGACGACGACAGCACCGTAGCTGCTTCTACTGGCGGCGATGACTAGAGGAGAGCAGGGGCGGTGGGCAACGACCGGCGGCGACGAGCGGACAGCAGCAGTAGCAGGGGCGGTGGAGAAGAAGGACGCCAGAGATGGGGCGCCGGAGAGAAGCGCCGGAGAGCAGCAGCAGCAGAGAAGCGCCGGAAAGTCGCCGCAACAGGGAAAATCGCCGCAATAGGGTAGCAATGAAATAGAAGAAAGGGGAAGAGTCGGGCGATCGCGGGGGGTTATAAGTTCCCAAATAGCGTCGGTTGTTTACAACAACCGACGCCTAAACATCTTTAACGTCAGTTGGTTGAAACAACTGACGTCCAATTGGACGATATTTTCATGGAAAATTTTGGCGGGAACCACCTTCAGCGTCGGTTAGAGAGGGATAACTGACGCTGAAAATGACACTATTTTTTTTATCAAAAAATGGATTTCGCGGGCGACTTTAAGCGTCGGTTGTTTATAAAAAACCGACGCTTAATACAAAGCGGTACCCGTGTCTGGCTGATCTTCGAATATAGACGCCGGTTTTGTTAAACAACCGATGCCTTATATGTTAGGCGTCGGTTTTCCTTAATAACCGACGCCCAGAAAAGCGACACTGAATGCTATTTCTGTAGTAGTGCTTGGAAGTTGACCTTTTTGACTTAGCAAAAAAAGGTTGAAGGTTAGACCTAAATAGATGTTTAGTATAACCCCATGAGCTATTGCATGTATAGATCACCTTAATTTAACCTAATGTTCTAAAATTAATCTTTGGTTTGTAATGAATACATAAAATATGCCACATAACTCATTTAGGTGAAAATATGAAGATAAGGAACTTAATTTGATGAATAATTTAGATAATGGGCTGTAAATGAGCCATATGACATATCTCTTAAAAAGAAGTCTCAAAAGTGGAAACAAACTTCAAATTCTAAATCTACATATCAAAATTAGCTTACATGTCAAATTTCATCTAATTTGGGTAACCTTGAAATATTAGGATAAGTTTAGGAGAGAGAAAATGAGTAAAAGGCATAAGTAATGAATAATGTGATAATATAACTTCAAAATATATAAATAATGGAAAATTAATATTCAAAACATCAAAGATAACGTGTGGATGAAGTTTGGTCCAATTTGGATGTTGTTTGTGCAAGTTATGCAATTTTAGGTACATTCTGGACTTTTATGCAATTTACCCAATTCAGAGGCTTTCTTTGCAAATTGTCTCATGAATTGTAACCCTTATATATACCCTTACTATTTTCGAGTTTTTGAACCATGGGGAACCTAGTTGCACCTTGGTTTGAATGTGTTTCTTTCCAAGGGCATTATAGGGATTACTCTCTTTATAAATGAACTTATCTTTAGAAGCTATCAACCAATGGGGTTATTTCTTTGATTGGAGGTCAGTTGGGATGGCGTATAAGTGTCTATAAATTGAAATTTGATATTCAAGATGCCTCTATGAGCTATCCTCTTGCATGGCCATGAAATCCCTAGGCTAAGGACACATGGAAAGCTCCATGGACACCTCATGCTTGACTTTTTCCTTGTCCATCAAGGTTTGCATGTCCATAGGTACCTTTAGCATTGGACACATGGAAAGTATCTTGACACCTCATGCTTGACTTCTTCCTTATCCATAAAGTCTTTCATGTCCATGGACACACTTATACATGACACATGGAAAGTCTCATAGGCACCTCATGCTTGACCTCTTTCTTTATATAGCCATATCTACCCCTTTCCAACTCCAAATTTGAAAACTCTTTCTATTCTTTCTTTCCACTAGCTTAGAGCATAAATAATACTATTTTTGTCCACGAATGTGTTGTCCCAAGGTTAAATAAGGTGCCTACCTTGGTGAAGAAGGCTCCTAGGGTTCCAAATTTGCTCTATTTAGGGTTTCTAAAGCTCCTCCTTGGTTATTTTGACCAAAACTAATATGTTTTCTCCTTTCCTTCCCTATTTCATATTGTTAGTATTCCTTCCACCTTCCTCCAGGTTGTAACCATGGCCTTCCATGGTGAAATCCCACCTAGAACCCATAAACATCTCATCTCCATATTCTTTTTTAGGGTTTTTCATCTCTAAAGTGGAGAAGGTGCTTCTTGCTCGAGATATGAGCTTTGTTGGAGAAACCAGCCTCTCTAAGCTTGGGAACCTTACTTATTGGACCTGTACACCTTCCCTAGAGGTTCTTTGGAGGCCTAGGATTGGATCTAGGACTGACTTGGACTGTTTAGACTCTGAAATTGAGGTATGATGCATCTCCAATTATTCATATTGAGCAATTTCTCTCTCTTGTTGTATGTTTGCAGACATGATTACTCACATTGAGAAATTTCTCTATCTTATTGTATGATGTATCCCCTATTCTTCTATGTTGAGCAATTAACCTATGCATATGCATTCTCTTTTTCCTATCGACATTAGCCTATACACTATCTTTTCTTTTGAAAATCATGGTTCATGTGAACTACCTTATTTGATATTGATCATGTGATCATGGATATTCTTTTAAACTCTTATCTTACGCTTTGTTCATGATGGAACTCTAAAAGATGACATGTGATGTCTTTTTCCCACTTATGAGGTGGATGTATATGTTGGTCACTTATGTGGTGACTAGTTTATATATTCTGACTATACTTTCTACTTGCCTCTACATTTGACATGCTATTCTGACTATACTTTCTACTTGCCTTTACATTTAACATGCTATGTGATTTAGTAGCACTAGAGTAGTGTAATTGCATTCATTTTTATGGAAGATGTGTTATTTCCTGCCGAGCAGATATGATATTTCCTGCTCTTTTGGGATAGAAAGGAATCTCATACCCAAGGCAAGATGTGTGATTCTTGGCCCATGTTTTATATATATGGGAGATTGGCAGTATTCCTTTCTCTATCGGGTTTAAGTTTATGAGACTTGGCCGCCTTTGTGTTTATATTGTTATAGGGCTATGTTTGTCTCACATGCATTCAAGTTGATGACATAGGGGTGTGTGCCCTAATTCTTTACATGTGTTTGTGTGACACAATATTTATGTTTTATTAATGGCAAGTATTCTTTTTTTATCATATGATTTCAATTCCTTTTCTCTTTATACCCATTTGGGTGGTCCTTATCATTTCTATGGGAAGCCTTTTATATCTGATGTCCTTTATTCCTTATATTGCTCAATTTCCAATTTAGTATGCACATACCAGCCTTTGCTGATGGCATCTATTTTCTCTTCTTACTGGGGTATGCTTCCAACCCTAGGTGAAGGACTTGGACAATAAGGCATGAAGTTTTGGACTAGATTAAGGAGTGAAAGCTTGGAGACAAAGTTATTATGGTTTAGATTTCCCTCTACATAGATCCGTATGTTGTATCATACATGTAAACCCTTATGGGATATTATGATGTACTTTTGTAATCTTTTATGAAAGTTGAATATAGTCAGTTTTTTTATTCTGCTGCTACACTTTGATCTTTTGCATACCATTATAATAAATTTGGAAAATTTATACCTATTCCAACATACCTTTGAGTGTGTTTGGAATGGATGTTAATTTTTCAAATTTTCTTTAGTAAGGGGGTGATCCTGCCTCCTTACAACATGGTACCAGAGCACATGGTAGTCGAAATCTGATTATTTCAATTTTGTCTCCCTAGTTAGAATACTTGTGCGCCTTACAAGTGACATGTTTTCCCTAGAGTTAATCAATAGATAATGAAGGGTTGATTTAGGATCCTATAGTTTCACATTAGAATAATGATGAATAGATCCCTAAAATACTTATAACTAAAAGATGGATAAGTAACCATAATAACTTTGAGGTTGTTTAGCTTGGCCTTTAGGTAACTACTAGGACATGAAGTTGAAAGCAAAGGTGTCTAGAAAGGATCAGGGTTCGGGGGCTGGCAAGATTTTCATCCGTACCACTAGCTTGGTTTATGAGGACTCCCAAATCCATATAATACCAGCCTGGCCTGAGCTGATATGAATTATCTGAAATAGCATGCTTTTAGGCAATAGTAGCCTTAGACATCTATATGATTTATCTTTAGGGACCCTAATACGTTGAACTCATCTCCCATGTGTAAAGACTTGTTTGAGGATGGACAAGAACAAGTTAACCCATAGTTCATAGTTAGTCTTTTCAAGTTATGTTTCTTTTTTTGCATGATGCTTATGTAGTTGGATGCAAGGAAGTGTAGTTGAACCTTTTGTACCTAAAGAATAGTTTTGATTTGATAAGATGAATCCTTTAGGGGTGGTGAATAAGTTGTTTTCTTATATGTGGATGTTTTTTTTTCGAGGACGAAATTCCTTTAAGGGGTGGTGTGTTGTAACATACTAGATCTCAGACCCTACCCTGGAAGTTGACATTTTAGACTTAGCCAAACAAGGTTGAAGTTTAGACCTAAATAGATGTTTAGTATAACCCCAATGAGCTAATGCATGTATATATCACCTTAATGTAACCTAATGTTCTAAAATTAATCTTAGGTTTATAATGGAATCAAAAAATTTGCCACATAACTCATTTTGGTGATAATATGAAGATAAGGAACTTAATTGGATGAATAATTTAGATAATGGGTCGTTAATGGTCCATATGACATATATCATAAAAAGAAGTCTCAAAAGTGGAAACAATCTTCAAATTCGAAATCTACATATCAAAATTAGTCTACATGTCAAATTTCATCTAATTTGGGCAACCTTGAAATATTAGGATAAGTTTAGGAGAGAGAAAATGAGTGAAAGGCATAAGTAATGAATAATGTGATTATATAACTTCAAAATATGTAAATAATGACAAATTCATATTCAAAACATCAAATATAACTCGTGGATGAAGTTTGGTCCAATTTGGATGTTGTTTGTGCAAGTTATGCAATTTTAGGTACATTTTGGACTTTTCTGCAATTTACCCAACTGGGAGGTTTTCTTTGCAAATGTTCACATGAATTATAATCCTTATATATTCCCTTACCATTCTAGAGTTTTTGAGCCATGGAGCACCTAGTTGCACCTTGATTTGAAGGTGTTTCTCTCCAAGGGCATTATAGGGATTACTCTCTTTATAAATGAGCTTATCTTTAGAAGTTATCAACCAATGGGGTTATTCTTTGATTGGAGGTCGGTTGGGATGGCCTGTAAGTGTCCATAAACTGACATTTGATATTAAAGAAGCCTCTATGAGTTGTCCTCTTGCATGGCCATGAAATCCCTAGGCTAAGGACACATGGAAAGCTCCATGGACACCTCATGCTTGACTTCTTCCTTATCCATAAAGGTTTGCATGCCCATAGGCACCCGTAGAATTGGACACATGGAAAGTAACTTGACACCTCCTGCTTGACTTCTTCCTTATCCATAAAGGCTTTCATGTCCATGGACACCCTTATACATGACACATAGAAAGTCTCATAGACACCTCATTCTTGACCTCTTTCTTTATATAGCCATATCTACCCCTTCCAACTCCAAATTCGAAAACTCTTTCTCTTCTTTCTTTCCTCTAGCTTAGAGAATAAATACTACTCTATTTTTCCATGAAGGTTCTATCCCAAGGTTAAAGAAGGTGCCTACCTTGGTGAATAAGGCTCCTAGGATTCCAAATTGCTCTATTTAGGGTTTCTAAAGCTCCTCCTTGGTTATTTTGACCAAAAATAGTAAGTTTTCTCCTTTCATTCCCTATTTTCATATTGTTAGTCTTCCTTCCACCTTCCTCCAGGTCGTAACCATAGCCTTCCATGGTGAAACCCCACCTAGAACCCATAAACACCTCATCTCCATGTTCTTTTGTTAGGGTTTTTCACCTCTAAAGTGGAGAAGGTGCTTCTTGCTCGAGATAGGAGCTTTGTTGGAGAAACCATCCTCTCTAAGCTTGGGAACCTTAACTTTTTGACCTGTCCACCTTCCCTAGAGGTTCTTTGGAGGCCTAGGCTTGGGTCTAGGACTGACTTGGACTATTTAGACTCTAAAGTTGAGGTATGATGCATCCCCGATTATTCATATTGAGCAATTTCTCTCTCTTATTGTATGTTTGCAGACCTGATTATTTGTATTGAGAAATTTCTCTGTCTTATTGTATGATGTATCCCCTGTTCTTCTATGTTGAGAAATTCACCTATGCTTATTCATTCTCTTTGTCCTATGGACATTAGCCTATACACAATGTCTTTTCTTTTGAAAATCATGGTTCATGTGAACTACCTTATTTGATATTGATCACGTGATCATGGATATTATTTTAAACTCTTATCTTATGCTTTGTTCATGATGGAACTCTAAAAGATGACATGTGATGTCTTTTGCCCACTTATGAGGTGGATGTATATGTTGGTCACTTATGTGGTGACTAGTTTATATATTCTAACTATACTTTCTACTTGCCTGTACATTTAACATGCTATGTGATTCAGTAGCACCAGAGTTGTCACACCCCGATCTCACACTAACCACTAATCACGAGATTAGGGCGCGACGGATGAATTATCACATAAACAAATCACTAAGAACTTTTTTCTTTCTTTTTAAAACCTCGTAATGATATCCGGATTATTGCTGTAAACTAAAACATAATAAACTATTGCGGAAGCATTTCAATTAAACTGGCTAGAGAACATAAACAGAGTTTACAACATGTAACATTGTTTAACAGAAAGTAAACATAACAGTTAATTTACATCTTTATACACATTCGCCATACATATTCTCTCTCGCCCACACCATGTCCCAAGGACCAAGGGGAAAGGACTAAGAGACCTCTAACTAAACTAACTACATATACCTTCTACAGAATAAGTGTTAGGATGAAAAGATCCTTCCGATTCCTGGAATTGTCGCTGACCTGAAAAATGTTTGAGTAGAGGAATGAGCCTACTCGCTCAGTGAATAGTATTTCACTTAGCCATCATCAGATAACTCCATATTTTACATTTAACAGGAATATGTGAATAAAATAACAAACTGAGCAGTTCTAATTAAACAGTGCAATTATCACAGAAAAGTATACTGAACATTTAAAGAACAAGTATTATAAATTCTAAATCTGAACATACACAAGTTTCATATTAATCTACCTTAATTCTAAGTGATCATCTTTTAACTTATGCCCTGGTCATATGCAGTGTACTTTGCATATAAAGTCTCGTAGCGAACTACGAACCCACCGTACAAGACTTAGCGACACACCCGGGAAATGCTAAGTCTGACTGTTGTCCTGGTCTGCGTCAGGACTCTCAGGCTCACACAGCCTCACTGCACTCTCAAAGAGTGTACTCTAGACTCCTCCTCTAACCTGAGCACACAGGCGGAGAGTCTGGGTTACCACCGTGACACACGCACGGATTATTATTGAATAACCCCTATTTACTCCAGTGCCACCGTGACACACGCACAGATTATTGTTGAACACTGCCTCTCTGTCCTCATGCCACCATGACACACGCACGGATTATTGTTGAACACGAGCCACCGACCATCTAGACACACGCTAGGTAGGTCGTTTCACCCCTAAGGCACAGACCTCTCAAAGGGGTTCTACGGTGTCAGGGCATCTAAGTCTAACACATTTTATTATAACAAGAAAACTCTTATAACATTGTGTCTCTCTCTCACATATTCGACTACTGGAATATACTGTAATTCTGCAATTCACTAGCTGAAACTAGAAGTTCAACTTTCATAACATTTCTATATATAGTGCAACAAATATTCTCTTATATCGCAATAACTCATAACTCAGCTATGCTTTCATGCAAACAAATTCGTTCACTGTAAATAGATTTCATATCTATTCCACGTCTCTATACTGATTTCATATTACTGAACATTCAAATATACTATATTGAAAGGAATACTCAACCTAAAATACGTTATCACATTTATTCGCATCTTACTGAAATTACACGTAAGGCATGCACATTTATATTACTAATCATTTCATTTCGTTTGAACTATGCAAATTAAAAGTCTAAGGATGCTAACTATGCTCGGCATCCGGGTAATCTCTATTACCCACATATACACATAAACATCATTTTCACATATGCAATATCTACAATTAAATGAGTTAAACCTTGATAATTAAGTGAGATAATACTCACCCAATTCAGTGTGTTCGTATACACCGAAAACGTCCATAAACACGCCTAATTCTGCTTTTCTGCAACTTTGCACCCCGTGCAACTGATTTGCACCCCGTGCAATCTGGGCAGAAACACTTCTGTTCTGTTTTTCTGCAACTTTGCACCCCGTGCAACTGATCTGCACGCCGTGCAAACTGGCCGACTTTCTGTCCTGTTTTCTGTAACTTTGCACGCCGTGCAACCTGCGCAGAAAACGGAAATCCCCGAGGAAGAAGGTGGATTTGGGGTCGTTTCGCGGCCAATCTTCGCCCGAAACTCCTTGGGAACTTCAAGACGACCTAGCAGCAACCCGTAGATGTTGCTTTTCACGCCTTAGGCCGCTCCCAGCGACCTCCTTGGCCGGCCCCTATCTTGGTCGGGCTGCTTGGAACGAAGAAGAAAGGGGGGAAGAAGATGGAGAAGATGACGCAGCTGAAGGAGGGAACCGCAGCTGCTAGTTGATTTGGTTGGGAAAAGATGAGGAATCGAAGGTGAACGGAGAAGGAGGGGCTTGATCTCCCAGCTTTCTCCTCTAGCTAGTTCTCTCCCTCTCCCTTCTCTGTTTTCTCAAACGGCAACTGAAGGAATGAACTTATCGTTCATTCAAAGTCGGCTAACAGGCTAATAAAGGGAAAATCTAAAGAGGAGATAAGGAAGGGCGCCCAGGGGGCTGAACGTAAAATGCCCAAGAACTTTTCCGAAATTACACATAGGTCCCTGGACACTAAAAAGCTCATATCTTTTTACTCGTAGGTCAGTTTCGCGTGATTTCTCTGGCAACGGATCAAGCACAAACTTGTCCTCAACCTCAGGACAAGAAAACAAGCTAATGATACATTAAAACTAGCTCAAAGCTCAAAACACTATTAACAAAAGCAAGTACTCATCTCAACATAACTAGTTCAATTATGCACTAACCAAGGTACTTACTGGTAAAACAAAATGTGGGTCATAACAATCTCTCTCCCTTATAAGAATTTCATCCCGAAATTCCTAAAAGAGAAAAGGAAACTTGTTACGCATCTCTGATTCAAGCTCCCACGTAGCTTCCTCTATATTGTGATTCCTCTATATTGTGATTCAAGCTCCCACATAGCTTCCTCTATATTGTGATTCCTCCACAAAACTTTCACTAAAGATAACTCGCGATTCTTAAGCTTCTTGATTCGGTGATCAACTATCTGCACTGGTCCTTCCACGTAGGACACATCTGTCCTAAGCTGCGCCAGTTCTGGATCTAAAATCTTTTCTGTACCGGGATGACACTTCTTCAACATAGACACATGAAACACATCATGAAGACTTGCCAACTCAGACGACAAATCCAACCTGTAGGCTACAGGTCCAATCCTCTCAATGATAGGATATGGGCCCATATACCTAGGAGTAAATTTACCTCTCTTGCCAAACCTTAGCACTCCTTTCCACGGTGAAACTTTCAGATAAACCTCGTCACCAACCTCAAACTCAAGAGGTCGACGTCGTCTCTCTGCATAACTTTTCTGTCTGTCCTGAGCATCTTTCAACTGCTCCTTGATCACAGATATCTTTTCCGTAGTCATATCAACTATTTCAGGTCCAATAATTTCTTTCTCGCCAACCTCGTACCAACAAACTGGTGATCTACACTTTCTGCCATATAGAGCTTCATATGGGGCCATTCCAAGACTAGAATGGTAGCTGTTGTTATATGAAAACTCCATCAGGATTAAGTGTTCTTCCCAGTTACCTCTGAACTGCAGAACGCATGCTCTTAGCATGTCTTCAAGAGTCTGAATGGTCCTCTCAGACTGACCATCCATCTACGGGTGAAAAGCTGTACTAAACCTTAGCCTTGTGCCCAACGCACGATGTAACTGATTCCAGAACCTAGATGTAAACTTAGGATCTCTGTCTGAAATAATGGAAACTGGAATCCCATGTAATCTGATTACGTCATCCACATAAATCTTGGCCAGCTTTGGAACATCAAAGGTTGACTTGACAGGGAGAAAGTGAGCAGACTTAGTTAGTCTATCCACAATCACCCATATCAAGTCCAAACCTCTAGGCGTCCTGGGTAACCCTATTACGAAATCCATCGTGATGTGTTCCCATTTCCATTCAGGTATAGGAAGCGACTGCAAGGTACCAACAGGTTTCTGATGCTCAGCTTTAACCTGCTGACACACTCCACATCTAGCCACGTACTCAGCCACATCTCTTTTCATACCAGACCACCAGTATAGCTCTTTGAGATTCCTATACATTTTTGTGTTACCTGGATGCATAGCATACATAGAAGCATGCGCTTCTTCAAGAATCTGCTCTTTCATCTCACTGTTCCCAGGTACACACAACCTGTAATGAAGATACAACACACCATCGTCAGAAAACCTGAATTCTGACCTTTTACCTTCTGACATATCCTGCATAACCTGCCACAACTCGTCATCACACTGTTGCAACTCCTTAATCTGATCATAGAAAGTAGGTTTGACCTGCATCTGAGCAATCAACCCACTCTGTCCAGACACATCCAAGTCTAAGTTCAACTTTCGCATATCTACAAGCAAGTCTCTCTTGAAACATGCCATAGAAAATGCATCAGCTGTTGAGCTCGACTTTCTACTTAAAGCATCTGCCACAACATTCGCTTTACCAGGATGATAATCGATTGTCACCTCATAATCCTTGATCAGCTCAAGCCATCTTCACTGTCTCAGATTCAAATCCTTCTGAGTGAAGATACACTTCAAACTCTTATGGTCTGTAAACACCTGACATGTCTCACCATACAGGTAGTGATGCCATGTCTTAAGAGCATGAACTATAGCAACTAATTCCAGATCATGAGTAGGGTAGTTCTCTTCATTTTTCTTAAGCTGTCTAGATGCATAGGCCACAACCTTGCCTTCTTGCATCAACACACAGCCTAAACCTCTCCTGGAAGAATCGCAGAACACTGTATAACCTTTATCTGCCTCTGGCAAAACCAACACTGGCGCTGTGGTCAACTTTCTCTTCAAGATCTGAAAACTCTTCTCACAGTTATCAGACCAAACAAACGGTGCATTCTTCCTCGTCAAACGTGTCAAGGGTGATGCTAGCACACTGAAGTTCTGTATAAACCTTCTGTAATAGCCTGCTAAACCCAAGAAACTTCTAATCTCAGTAGGAGTCTTAGGCTGTTCCCACTGAAGTACAAAATAAACTTTCTTAGGGTCAACGCTAACTCCATCTCTCGAGATAACATGTCCAAGAAATGCTACCTCGGCCAACCAGAACTCACACTTGCTCAACTTAGCATACAACTGATGTTGCCTCAGCAACTGCAACATCATTCTCAGGTGTTGCTCATGTTGTACATCATCTCTGGAGTAGATCAGAATATCATCTATAAAAACTACAATAAACTGATCTAGGAACGGTTTGAAAATCTGATTCTTCATATCCATAAAGGCTGCTGGGGCATTGGTCAGCCCAAACGACATGACCAGAAACTCATAATGCCCATACCTGGTTCTGAAAGCTGTCTTGGGAATATCAGAGGCCTTTATTCTGAGCTGATGATATCCAGATCTCAAATCTATTTTAGAGAAGATCGTCGCTTCACGCAACTGATCAAACAGATCGTCTATTCTCGGCAAAGGGTACTTGTTCTTAATAGTGATCTTGTTCAGTTGCCTGTAATCTATACAAAGATGCATGGTACCATCCTTTTTCTTAACAAACAGGACTGGAGCACCCCACGGCGAAGATCTGGGTCTGATGAAACCTATATCCAGCAACTCCTACAGCTGCACCTTGAGTTCCTTCAACTCTGCAGGTGCCATTCTATAAGCTGGCAGTGCAACTGGATGACTACCTGGATATAACTGAATCTCAAAATCAATGTCTCTGACAGGAGGTAATCCTGGCAACTCTTCTGGAAAAACATCAGAAAACTCACTAACTACCGGCACATCATAAACACTGGCGGTGCTCTTCTCTGTTCTAATGTCAACCACATGAGCAAGGAACGCTTCACATCCTTTCTGTAGCATCTTATCAGCTACTGCAGCTGATACAATGCACGTAGGCAGAACTTTCCTGTTTCCAGTAAAGACACAAGAAAATTCACCTTGTTGAAAGGTAGCTTCCTTCTTCCAACAATCGAGTTGCACTCGATATGTCTCAAGACAATCCATACCCAAGATGACTTGAAAAGTATTTACATCCAAGGGTATGAGATTAGCAGCAGAGGTGTAACCTCCAAAAGATAACAAACATCCGGGACAGAACTCAGATAAAACTGTTGGTCCACCTAGTGGAACCCTCAACACTAACTCATCTACCAACTCTTGAGTTAACAGATTAAGTTCACCAACTAAAGAACGTCGTATGAAAGAGTGAGTAGCACCCGGATCCATCAAAACTGATACTGGTATACTATTAAACAAAAGCATCTCTCCTGTAATGACTTGTAAAGAGATTATACCTTCCTGAGGTGTCAAAGAGAAGAAACGCGCTGAAGCTCTCCCTCTGCCACGCTGTCCTCTCTGACCACTTCTACCACTGAGCACACCACCACCTCTAGAACCGGAAGCCACAGAAGAACTCGATCCTTCCACTGGAGGTTGTCTCTGGACATCAGGAAACTGGGGCTGAAAAACTGGTGATGTTGCTGGTTGAAGCTGAGGGGAAAACTTCTTTTTATGTCCTATCTGACCACAATGATAACAACCTCGAAATTCTGAACCCTGACACTGACCAGAGTGTGATCTTCCACAAGTATTACATACTCGCGTTTCCTGCCTCAGTGGACCAGTCACAGAGGTAGATGATCCAGATGGCCGCCCATAAGAAGAAGATGTCACCTCACCAGATCTTGGTCTGCTGAAACAACCAACACTGCGTCCCAGCTTGGAGAAGAAACCTCTACCTCCACCTCTGTACCCACTACTGGACTGTCTTCCACTAAAATCCACAGACCTCTTCTTGGTCTCAGATATCTTATCAGCATTCACAAATTCTTCAACCTGTCTGGCCGCCTCAACGAACTCACCAAAATTCTCTCTGTTCTTCCTACTAGTAGCAGAAACTGTATGCCAAATCTCTGACCTCAGCCCTTCCTGAAACCTTCTACATCTCTCTATGTTATCAGGTACAAGATGAGGACAAAAGTTCGCCAGCCTGGTGAAAAACGCTTCGTATTCTGTAACTGACATGCTATCTTGCTTAATATTCTCCAGCTGTCTTGTTTTCTCATTAATGAAAGTAGGAGGATAATACTTAAGATGGAATTCTTCAGAGAAATCCTGCCAAGTAAGCTCTGAACCTCTCCTTTTATCCTCCACACCGTGCCACCACAACTCTGCATCGCCCTTCAGAAGGTAAATAGCATGATTAATCTTCTTCTCTTCTGGAAGCTCCATCAGGCGAAAGACCTTCTCTATCTGTCTCAACCACTCATCAGCCTCAGTGGGATCTATAGTACCACTGAATTCTGTACCACCAAGCTTCTTCACAAGCTCATATGATCTCATCAGATCCTTACTGCTGGTAGAAGTAGAAGCTCGCCTATCAGCCTTGTATCTCTCTCTGGTCTCCAGAAACATCCTGTACATACGGGATGCTTCATCCACATGGTCACCACCACCTGGACCTATGTACAGAGGATCAGGGCCAACATGACTCTCGGCCCGGTCATCATGACCAAAACCTCTTCCTGCCATCTGCAATAATATAACAGAATATTTCCTGTTAGAAAACTGCAGATAGAAGAAAGACACCTAAACCTTAATCCTATTGGTCTCTTATCGTCCCCTGACCTGGACTTAGAGTATTCATATACTCAACCTATGCTCTGATACCAAAATATGTCACACCCCGATCTCACACTAACCACTAATCATGAGATTAGGGCGCGACGGAGGAATTATCACATAAACAAATCACTGAGAACTTTTTTCTTTCTTTTTAAAACCTCGTAATGATATCCGGATTATTGCTGTAAACTAAAACATAATAAACTATTGCGGAAGCATTTCAATTAAACTGTCTAGAGAACATAAACAGAGTTTACAACATGTAACATTGTTTAACAGAAAGTAAACATAACAGTTAATTTACATCTTTATACACATTCGCCATACATATTCTCTCTCACCCACACCATGTCCCAAGGACCGAGGGGAAAGGACTAAGAGACCTATAACTAAACTAACTACATATACCTTCTACAGAATAAGCGTTAGGATGAAAAGATCCTTCCGATTCATGGAATTGTCGCTGACTTGAAAAATGTTTGAGTAGAGGAATGAGCCTACTCGCTCAGTGAATAGTATTTCACTTAGCCATCATCGGATAACTCCATATTTTACATTTAACAGGAATATGTGAATAAAATAACAAACTGAGCAGTTCTAATTAAACAGTGCAATTATCGCAGAAAAGTATACTGAACATTTAAAGAACAAGTATTATAAATTCTAAATCTAAACATACACAAGTTTCATATTAATCTACCTTAATTCTAAGTGATCATCTTTTAACTTATGCCCTAGTCATATGCAGTGTACTCTGCATATAAAGTCTCGTAGCGAACTACGAACCCACCGTAAAAGACTTAGCGACACACCCGGGAAATGCTAAGTCTGACTGTTGTCCTGGTCTGCGTCAGGACTCTCAGGCTCACACGGCCTCACTGCACTCTCAAAGAGTGTACTCTAGACTCCTCCTCTAACCTGAGCACACAGGCGGAGAGTCTGGGTTACCACCGTGACACACACACAGATTATTGTTGAATAACCCCTATTTACTCCAGTGCCACCGTGACACACACACGGATTATTGTTGAACACTGCCTCTCTGTCCTCGTGCCACCGTGACACACACACAGATTATTGTTGATCACAAGCCACCGACCATCTAGACACACGCTAGGTAGGTCGTTTCACCCCTAAGGCACATACCTCTCAAAGGGGTTCTACGGTGTCAAGGCATCTAAGTCTAACACATTTTTATTATAACAAGAAAACTCTTATAACATTGTGTCTCTCTCTCACATATTCGACTACTGGAATATACTGTAATTCTGCAATTCACTAGCTGAAACTAGAAGTTCAACTTTCATAACATTTCTATATATAGTGCAACAACTATTCTCTTATATCGCAATAACTCATAACTCATCTATGCTTTCATACAAACAGATTCGTTCACTGTAAATAGATTTCATATCTATTCCACGTCTCTATACTGATTTCATATTACTGAACATTCAAACATACTGTATTGAAAGGAATACTCAACCTGAAATACTTTATCACATTTATTCGCATCTTACTGAAATTACACGTAAGGCATGCACATTTATATTACTAATCATTTCATTTCGTTTGAACTATGCAAATTAAAAGTCTAAGGATGCTAACTATGCTCGGCATCCGGGTAATCTCTATTACCCACATATACACATAAACATCATTTTCACATATGCAATATCTACAATTAAACGAGTTAAACCTTGATAATTAAGTGACATAATACTCACCCAATTCGGTGTGTTCGTATACACCGAAAACGTCCACAAACACGCCTAATTCTGCTTTTCTGCAACTTTGCACCTCGTGCAACTGATTTGCACCCCGTGCAATCTGGGCAGAAACACTTCTGTTCTATTTTTCTGCAACTTTGCACCCCGTGCAACTGATCTGCACGCCGTGCAAACTGGCTGACTTTTTGTCCTGTTTTCTGTAACTTTGCACGCCGTGCAAACTGATTTGCACGCCGTGCAACCTGCGCAGAAAACGGAAACCCCCGAGGAAGAAGGTGGATTTGGGGTCGTTTCGCGGACAATCTTCGCCCGAAACTCCTTGGGAACTTCAAGACGACCTAGCAGCAACCCGTAGACGTTGTTTTTCACGCCTTAGGCCGCTCCCAGCGACCTCCTTGGCCGGCCCCTATCTTGGTCAGGCTGCTTGGAACGAAGAAGAAAGGGGGGAAGAAGATGGAGAAGATGACGCAGCTGAAGGAGGGAACCGCGGCTGCTGGTTGATTTGGTTGGGAAAAGATGAGGAATCGAAGGTGAACGGAGAAGGAGGGGCTTGATCTCCCAGCTTTCTCCTCTAGCTAGTTCTCTCCCTCTCCCTTCTCTGTTTTCTCAAACGGAAACTGAAGGAATGAACTTATCGTTCATTCAAAGTCGGCTAACAGGCTAATAAAGGGAAAATCTAAAGAGGAGATAAGGAAGGGCGCCCAGGGGGCCGAACGTAAAATGCCCAAGAACTTTTCCAAAATTACACATTGGTCCCTGGACACTAAAAAGCTCATATCTTTTTACTCGTAGGTCGGTTTCGCGTGATTTCTCTGGCAACGGATCAAGCACAAACTTGTCCTCAACCTCAGGACAAGAAAACAAGTTAATGATACATTAACACTATCTCAAAGCTCAAAACACTATTAACAAAAGCAAGTACTCATCTCAACATAACTAGTTCAATTATGCACTAACTAAGGTACTTACTGGTAAAACGAAATGTGGGTCATAACAAGAGTAGTGTAATTGCATTGGTTTTTATGGCAAATGTGTTATTTCCTATCGAGCAGATGTGATATTTCCTACTCTTTTGGGATAGAAAGGAACCTCATACCCAGGGCAAGATGTGTGATTCTTGGCCCATGTTTTATATATTTGGGAGATTGGCAATATTTCTTTCTCTATCAGGTTTCAAGTTTATGAGACTTGGTCGCCTTTGTGTTTATATTGTTCTAGGGCTATGTTTGTCTCACATGCATGCATGTTGATGATATGGGGTGTGTGCCCTAATTCTTTACATGTGCTTGTGTGGCACAATATTTATGTTTTATTAATGGCAAGTATTCTTTTGTTATCATATGATTTCAATTCCTTTTCTTTTTATATCCATTTGGGTGGTGCTTATCCTTTGTATGGGAACCCTTTTATATTTGATGTCATTTATTCCATATATTTCTCAATTTCCTATTTAGTATGCACATACCGACCTTTGTTGATGTCATCTATTTTCTCTTCTTGTTGGCGTATGCTTCCAACCCTAGGTGAAGGACTTGGACAATAAGGCATGAAGTTTTGGACTAGATTAAGGAGTGAAAGCTTGGAGACAAAGTTGTTATGGTTTATATTTCCCTCTACTTAGATCCTTATGTTGTATCATACATGTAAACCCTTATGGGATATTATGATGTACTTTTGTAATATTTTGTGAAAATTGAATATAGTCCACATTATTATTCGGCTGCTATACTTTGGTTCTTTTGTATACCATTTATTGAAGTTTGAAAATTTTGCACCAATTCTAGCATACCTTTGAGTGTTTTTGGAATGGATGTTTTATTCTTCAAATATTTTTTTAGTAAGGGGGTGATCCCGCCTCCTTATACATTCCATGCTCTTGCACAACTATCATACTAAAATAAAAATTAATTTGTAGCTAAAAAATGGAAAGACTTGCTTAAAATGCCTTCCACATTCTTTCCTTTGTAATATATATCACAAATACAAATTCTAATTTGTGATTTTGAAAATAGAGAGGTAATTGTAGAAGAAACCCTTGGAGGGCTCTCTTATATAGAGTAGATTGGTTCTAAAACTTTTTCGAACGTACCATACTATTAATTAACTAGTCCATGAAAATCTAATGATTTTGTATTTTGATTTGATCCAATGTGGTTTCAATTGTTGTCTAAGAAAGCATCATCACAATCATATAAACATTGTGGTTGACTATACATGATCATATTTTTCATAAAGATTTGTATGGAATACATTCTCATTAAGATGTAAACATCACATATTTCTCCTGGGAAAATTCTACCCAAATATATATCTAGTTGCATATTTTCCTATAGTTGTGCTTAGCTCAATACTATTATTTTGAATAGGTGCATGTTCAATTTGTATTATGCTTGTCCCTACCATTTGAGGCTACCTTGTTATAGCTTTACCTCCACACTCTTCTACCCCTGCTTTATTCTTGTTATATTTATTTATCGAGCAATCTTTTCTTATCTTCCCACATCCATGTTAAGACACACTTTTGGCATGATCAGTTTATTGAAGCCATGTTTCCTTACTAGCAAACATTCACTCACATATGACATGGCTAGCCATGTAGTTTATATATAGCTTGCTTTTCAGTCGGATATGGACTTTTTCACAACAAATTACTCAACTCATCCTCCCTCATATTTTCCGTCCTTTTGTGATTATATGACATACATCATTTCAAATGTATCCATTCATATAAATGATATAACATGAGTAATAAAACTCAACACATATTTTTAAATTCTCTATATCTAACTAGGCTTGTAGTATTAGACTAGGTGATATTACAACACATATATACCTCTTTACACTTTATTGGTTCTAAATGCATTATATTCTAGTGAATTAGTCAAAAGTCTAATGACCTCATTCAAATCAACACCTTATCATCATTTAATAACAGACACTAGGTGATATCATCCTACAAGTTCTTTATTAACACGTGCATAACAACAATAAATAAAGTGTGCTCAAAGACAATCATTGATGCATCCTAAATTAAATTGGATTCATTACATGGAGTTCTGAAAACTCATTATTGATCTACAATACGTCTTCAATTGTATCAACATATTGGATTGGAAAACCCTCTTAACTAAAAACTCAAAAATTCTTCATGTCAACTTTGATCTTGAGATCACTTTGCCACATCATTGATCATTTTCTTGCATGTGTTCCTATTCTTAAAAATAAAAAACAAAGGAAAGTAGTAATTGTAGTGTATGTATGTGTGTTTCATGGAATTTATAAATACAAGAATATAACTAATGTGACAACCCACCGCCATGAAGCATGATTACTTAAAACCCAAACATAGAATTATCAGTTGACAACCATATTACCATATTACCACCGCCTTTCTATACTACAATAAGACCCCGTGCGCTTGTGGGTAAGTGTATTAGTCTATGTGAGT
Organism: Alisma plantago-aquatica; assembly: GCA_963693085.1. NCBI lineage: Eukaryota > Viridiplantae > Streptophyta > Magnoliopsida > Alismatales > Alismataceae > Alisma > Alisma plantago-aquatica. Next base: position 430,944,230 of record OY856412.1, on the reverse strand, counting down.
GTATCCATGTAATGACCCCACCCCTCGACAACCCCCGATTAAGGAAGGCCAAGAAGATAGAGCCATTATCCCAAAACATGATCATATGGTTTTACAAATAATAAAAAATAATTAATAAATTCTACCACAACTAAGCTTAATGCAGGATAAAAAATTTCTTTTCACATACCTTTCAAAAAAATAGGATACTGGAACTATACCTGAGGAACTAACTATAATCCTTCATACATTACTTTGCCTTATTCTTTTTCAATGTCATCTTTTAATGAACATCCACTTTTCATGTAACTGCATAATTCCATAAAACGTCGACAAACAAAATGTCAGTCACTATAAAGAATTATACTGGTATGTGGGGAAAACCAAAAGTTTGTAGTATTTGTAACAAAATAACCACATCAATTATTTGTTACAACACAAAATTTACTTTTTTATTCATAACTTCTCAACCATTTTTACCTAACCTTTGATCTACCTTCTCTTAGGGTTTTGTCCATGCAAAGGACATTAGGCTACCTCTCAATCTGGATCTAGGTACCTCTTTGGTCACCTCTCAATCTGGATCTAGGTGCCATTAGGTCTTCCCAACATGGGGCTTGACCACTTATGACACCCCTACATGGGGCTTGGTCTGACCTTCCCAACCTAGGGCTTGGTCCTTTACTCATCTTTTCATTCATATATCCCAGAGGCGGTATGCGAGTTTGAGCAAGTTATTGATATTATAAGGTGATAGTCATAGTCACTTTATAGATTGCGAGAATTAAAGTTCATTCAAGCATTTAATTTCAAACAACCGATAAAACCTAGAAAATTACCATGAAACTAGATTGATCAGCCATAAGCGTAACCACATACCTGATTTGGTAGTATCAAAATCAATCAAGGTAGCTTATCCAATCAAGAAGTCCAATATCCAAGCCAAGCAATAGATCAAGTAACTTGATCCTAAAAACATATATAACACCTAATGGTTACAATTGCATCCAAACATCTTTTATTGACTTGGTATTGTATTTTAGGGTTTCTAAGTGCCTTTTTAGGGTTTCCTTAGGGTTCCTTGGTTTACAAGTTTTCATTTTCCAATTTTACCCATTTTAGCTCCACAAACCCTAAAAACACCTTTTTACTTAGAAAAACCCTAATTACTCAAATTATCCAAATTAAGGGTCTTTATATGCAAATTAGATCAAACACATCTTTTTCATGCCTTCTGGATTGTCTTCCATAATTAAAATCGTTAAACCCCACAATGACCAAAATTATGGTTTTTAAGTCCATTAATGCACTTTTAACATCATGAAACCCTAAATAGACAAATTATGCACAATTATCATCCAATTTGATCTAAAAAGGGTAAAGTTTGCTTAACAACAATCAAGGAACACCATTAAATCCTTTAATATTCAAACTTAGGGAGTGAATTCAAGCCTCAAACTTATTATTATTGGATTATATGGATTTTTCTGATAAAAAACCATATATTATTTGCCTTTATCTGATCATCCTATCATTAGTTATGATATTTACAAGAAAATTTATTTTTAAGCCAATTAGGAGCTCCCACCTATTTATTTGGGTTATTTTAAGCCACGCCAGCGGGGCCAGGCCTGAGTCAACCGGCTTGCACCATAGTGGCACCTGAGCCTGTGAGTAAATTGGCCCAAGCAACAAAAAAAGGGCGTGAAAGGGCCGAAATACCCTTACCTATTCAACGTCCGCTCAAGCGCAGCGATGTAACTTCCTCGCCTCCCTTCTTCAACCTCCCGCTCCTCCTCTCTTGCAGGTAGTTGGTCAACTGAGGGGTTGACTTTGCGTTCTCATCCTTCTTCTCACGAGGTGAAGGGACAACTACCTCTATCTCGCTTTGGTAGACTCTACCACACCCATAATTCCACCAGAGGTGGTCGCAGTTGTTGGAACGACAAGGATGAGTTTCGACGAGGATGACAGTGAGAACAACGATGAAGATCAAGATGTCAGTTGCAGTTGGATACGACACTAAGTTTGCGTAGTCTCATAGATGCTTGCAAGCAAGTTTGTGGGTTCGTAGAGGGGCTCTACTCCCCTCTTTATACATGAAGGTCAGTGCGTGGAGGCAACAATTTGGGAAAATCACATGTAGTGTCCCAATCCTAGTGGACTTTAAGATAGATTTGCTCACCTCGATCTCCCAGAGTCAATGGGTCTATTCCCATGCTTGCTCATACAGAGAGCCGCTAGAAAACAATCGAGAATCTCTCAAATTTGTCTTGAGTTTCCCAATACAACTGGAGGTAAGGGATAACCCCTCTACCAATGGATCTCAGATCCAATGTCCCTCATCGTGTGCGCCAAAGAATTAGTTTTTTATTAGAAATCAAAAATGTGACATTTGATACTTTCTTTTTGCATTATCTACACTTTAGGGATCTTCCAAAAATCCATATATCCTAAACCAAACATCCTTTTAATCCCAAATTTTAAGGGAAGCTCCTTAATGACTTAATTTACTTTTGTGCAAATTTTGGAACCAAAACTCGAAAACAAAAAAGTATTTTCTTCATATGCAAGTCATCCACTCAAAAGGCATATTTTATGCAATCAAAATTCATATTTTCTCTTTCTTTCTCTTCTATTTTCTTTACTTTGATTTCTTTCCTCATTACAACCAAAAGGAAATGCAACCTAGCCAGTAGTGGTCATCCATACCACTTTCTAGAGAATTCTACACAATTTTCATCATATGCACACAATTATCCCTTTATTTCTTTTTCCTTTTATTTATTACGGGATTTTTTTTTATCTCTTTTCCCTTTTATCATTATTGGACTTATCCAATCCGTATGAAACACAAAATCATGCATCCAAAGGGAAATATTGCACAAGAATTCATTCTTTGAAAATAAACCACACAATTTTTCATTCAAATCCTTTTTATTTAAAAAATTGCTTTTCAATTCATACAAGAAAAATTAAGGTTATAACATCCTTCCCTCCTTATATGAATTTTGCCCCCAAAATTCAACCAATTAAACAAACAAGTCAGGGTAGACCTTTTCCATGTCCGTCTTCAGCTCCTATGTGGTTTCATCCTCTCCATGGTGCTTCTAGAGAACCTTTACCATCTCTATTCTTTTACTCTTGAGATCTTTCACCTTGGTATCCAGTACCCTCACATGTGACTTAGGGTAAGTTAGCCTCCCTTATGGTTCAATAAGTTCAATACTCAGCACATGGCTCGGGTCCTTCACATAGCGCTTAAGATTGGACACATGGAATACATCATGCATCATACTATACTGAGGGGGAAGTCCAAATGATAAACAGATTCACCAATCCGTTCCAAAATCTCAAACGAACCCATGCATTAGGGAATCAACTTTCCTCTATTCTTAGAGATAGCTCAAAGGGGTCGAATTTTCAAAAACACTTGCTCACCAACAATGAAATGCAAGTCAGTCTGCTTCGCATCAGCATACAACTTCCATTGATCCTAGGCTCTCTTCAGCCTTTGCTTGATCAAAGTGACTTTGTCAGCATACAACTATAGTTCCTCAAACCTCAACAAGGTCCTTTCACCGACATCATCCCAGTGAAGCAGTGGCTAACATGACGACCCATAGAGAGCTTCATACAGAGGCATCCTGGGACTGGCTTGATAGTTGTTATTGTAACGAAACTTATCTAGGGGAAGGTACTACTCCCATGATCCACTCCAATCAAGCACACATGCTCTCAACATATCCTCTAACACTGGATCATTCTCTCTGACTGTACATCGGTTTGGGGGTGATAAGTTATGCTAAACTTTAGTCTAGTGCTGAGTTCTTCTTGCACTTGCTTCCACAACTTGGAAGTGAACTTTGGGTCACGATCAGACATAATCGGACTTGGAACACCATGCAGTTGTACTATCTCTCTGATATAAAGTTTAGCTAGATCTGTCACTTTGGTAGTGGTATTTAAGGCAAGGAAATGTGCCGACTTAGTAAGGCAATCTACCACAACCCATATTGCATTATGACCTCTCTCGGTCTTGGGGAGACCCACCAAAAAATCTATGGTGATCTGCTCCCATTTCCACTCAGGAATTTCAATTGAATGTAGCAATCCACCGGGTCACTGGTTTTCAACCTTCACCATCTAGTATGTGAGACAACTGGCCACACATGCTGCTATATCTCTCTTCATTCCAGGCCACTAAAAGTACCGCTGCAAATCCTTAAACATCTTAGTAGTGCCAGGGTGTACTACATACTTAGAACTGTGAGCTTATTGCAAGATATGATTCTTTAAGGGTGAACCTTCATCAAACTAAATACAACTCTTGTAGTGGATTCCACCATCTACTCCCACTGAGAGATGGGTCTAAGGTTTCTCTAACAAACCTTTCATATTGTCAAGCTCTGGGCTGGCTAACTGGGCAGCTACCAACTCGGTCAACATGTCTGGTTATAGCTGGATATTAGCCACTCAGATCCGATCTTCTAACGGATGCGGAGTACACCTAGCAAGCTCTTCCAGCTTCCTCCACTGGCTACACAAGACAGTTGCACACCCGAGCTATTTTCGACTAAGAGCATCTGCTACAACATTAGCTTTTGTAGGGTGATAAGTGATGGTGAAATCATAGTCTTTCATGTACTCCATCCGTCGTCTCTGTCTCAGGTTTAGGTCCTACTGAGTCAGAGATACTTCAAACTCTTGTGGTTGGTGAAGATTTCAAAGGTGGCTCCATATAGATAGTGTTGCCAAATCTTCAAGCTGTGTATAATCACAACCAACTCTAAATCGTGTGTCAGGTAGTTCACTTCATTAGGTAAGCAACAACATGCCTATTTTGATCTAGCACGCATCCAAGCCCCATCTTCGATGTGTTGGTGAAGACCATAAATCCTTCATTTCCTGATGGTAGAGTCAACATAAGAGTTGTGGTCAATTTCTCTTTTAGCTCCTAGAAGCGAGCTTCACATAAATCTGACCACACAAACTTCTCATCCTTCCGGGTAAGCTTGGTGAATGGCAACACAATCTTGGAGAAATCCTTTATGAAGCATCGATAATATCTAACCAATCCCAGGAAGTTGCAAATCTCAGAAGGGTTCTTCGGTGCTGTTGGGAAATCTTGCACGACCGACACTTCAACATGATCCATTGAGATGGTCCCTCCGGATATGATGTGTCCAAGGAACATGACATGGTCTATCCAAAACTCGCACTTCAAGAATTTCCCAATAAACTTTTGCTTTCTCAGAATATCAAGGACTCTACCCATGTGGTCCCGTTGTTATTCTAGGTCATCTGAGTAAACTAGGATGTTATATATGAACACTATGACAAACAAGTCTAGGAAAGGTTGGAACACACTGTTCGTGAGGTTTATAAACATGCTCGGGGCATTAGAAAACCCAAAAGGCATAACCACAAACTCATAGTAGTCATACAGTTTTTGAGATGTCCTCACTCTTGACTCACAACTGGTGGTACCCAGAACTCAGGTCAATCTTTAAAAATATTCGAGCTGACCTCAGCTGGTCAAACAAGTCATCTATATGGGGTAAAGGTACTTGTTCTTAATGGTAGCATGGTTGATCATTTGGTAGTCTATGCACATTCTGAGCGATCCATCCTTCTTCTTCACAAAGAGGACCGATGCTCCCCATGGCGATGTGCTAGGCCGGATAAAACCTTTGTCTATCAATTCATGTAGTTACTTTTTTGGTTCAAGCAACTCAGCGGGGGCCATCCTCTAAGGTGCCCTAGAAATAGAGTTTGTCCTGGGAGCTAGCTCTATCAAAAAGACTACCTCGCTCTCAAGAGGAATCCCAGAAAAATCATCTGGGAAGACATATGCATAGTCCATGACTACCTCTATTTCCTCTAAGGGTTGCACCTTAGGCTCTGGCTCAATAACTACTGCTAGGAAAGCTTGACATCCCTTGGTTATCATCCACTCTGCCTTCAAGGATGACACATACATGCTAGTGGTAGCATCCTCCCTACCTCTAATGGTGAGCGGTGGATGACCTGGTCTCCTTATTATTATTTTCTTTTCCCTATAATGAGGGATAAGGCACTAATGGCCTCAGTCAACTTCTTCTGTTATTCCATCTAGGGGGCATCGTGAGTATGGACTACCACAACTGGTCCAGAAGTAGCTGCAAGGTTGACATTGGGCTCTTCTTCCACCATCAAATCCTTCTTCCGATCATCATCTTTGTTCAGGATGTCAAAGGGAACGGATTTTGGGTCCGCATCATCCTCAGAGGATGCATTAGGCCTCTTCCTCTTCCTGGAGACTTCTTCCTCTATAGCTTTCCTCCTCTTCTCCACGAACCTTCTCTTCCTGCAAGAGTGCCTAGCCTTGGCGGTCTCCTGTGAGGTGTCTGCGGGGATGGCGGCAGTTTTGATACGGGCCATTCTGCTACCATAAGCATGTAATCAACCTCAGTCTAAGTTTTATATTATTAAAACTTGTGTCTATGACATCTTTCTTACATGCTTTGTATTATTTGGTGGAGGATTCCTTAACATTCTTAACCCCAAAACTCAGGAGGAGGTGGAGAAAGAGAGAGAACCCTAAGCACTCAAAGTTTCTCCAGTGCATAGGGGTAAAGAAGGGATGAAAACAGATGAAGACCTATGGGTAACTTATTTTGAGTCAAATCCTCAGATTTTGGCCAGGCAGTCAGACAGATTCCCGAAGTCCTCATAAACTGACTAGCAGAGTGGAGGAAAATCTTGCCAGCCCCCAGATCGTGATCCTTTTCTAGACACCTCCATCTTTAGAAAATTCTCTAATAACTCCCTTGGGCTTTAAAGAATTTGTAAAATTTAATAATTATTAGTGATTATATGGAAAATCATGTTTTGATACCAAATTTAATGACCCCACCCCTCGATAACCCCCAATTAAGGAAGGCCAAGAAGTTAGATCCATTATCCCAAAATAAGATCATATCATTTTGCAAATAATAAAAAATAATTAATAAAATTCTACCACAACTAAGCTTAAAGCAGGATAAAAAATTTCTTTTCACATACCTTTAAAAAAAAATGAGATTGGAACTATACCCGAGGAGCTAACTATAATCCTATATAAATTACTTTGCCTTATTCTTTTTCAATGTCATCTTTTAACGAACATCCACTTTTCATGTAACTGCATAATTCCCTAAAATGTTGACAAACAAAATGTCGGTCAATATAAAGAATTATATTGGTATGTAGAGAAAACCAAAAGTTTGCAGATATTTGTAACAACATAACCACAAAAATTAATTGTTATCACAAAATTTATTTTTTCTTCATAACTTCTCAACCATTTTTACCTAAACCTCTAGTATACCCTCTCTTAGGGTTTTGTCCCTACAAAGAACATTATTCTACCTCTCAATCTGGAGCTAGGTACCTCTTTGGTTACCTCTCAATCTGGATCTAGGTACCATTAGGTCTTCCCAACATGGGGCGTGACCACTTATGACCTTCCCTACCTGGGGCTTGGTCTGACCTTCCCAACCTGGGGCTTGGTACTTTACCCAACTTTTCATTCATATATCCCAAAGGTGGTATGCGGGTTCGAGCAAGTTATTGATATTATAAGGTGATAGTCATAGTCACTTTATAGATTGCTAGAATTAATGTTCATCCAAGAATTTAATTTCAAGCAATGATAAAACCTCAGAAATCACCATGAAACTAGATCGATTAGCCATAAGCGTAACCACATACCTGATTGGTAGTCTCAAAATAAATCAAGGTAGCTAATCCAATCAAAAAGTCCAATCAACCAAGCCAAGCAATAGATCAAGGAACTTGATCCTGAAAACATATATAACACCTACTGGTTACAATTGCATCCAAACATTTTTTATTGACTTGGGATTCTATTTTAGGGTTTCTAAGCCCCCTTTTAGGGTTTCTTGGTTTCCAAGCTTTTGTTTTCCAATTTTACCCTTTTTAGGTCCACAAACCCTAAAAACACCTTTCCACTTAGAAAAACCCTAATTACTCAAATTATCCAAATTAAGGGTCTTTATATGCAAATTAGATCAAAAACATATTTTTCATACCTTCTTGATTGTTTTCCATAATTAAAACCATTAAAACTCATAATAACCAAAATTAGGGATTTTAAATCCATTAATGCACTTTTTACATCATGAAACCCTAATTAGAAAAAATATGCACAATTATCATCCAATTTGATCTAATTCATCATTTTAAGTAAAAAGGTTAAACATTGCTTAACAACAATCAAGGAACACCATAAAATCCTTTAATCTTCAAACTTAGGATTTTAAATTTATTAAAACATTAAAGGTAGCACTTTTACATACTTTTCGATTAGCAAGTAGATTCAAGCCTCAAACTTATTTTTATTGGATTCTATGAATTTTTATGATAAAAAACATATATTATTTTCCTTAATGTGATCATCCTATCACTAGTTACGATTTTTACAAGAAAATTCATTTATAAGCCAATCAGGAGTTGCCACCTATTTATTCAGGTTATTTTAAACCGTGCCAACGGGGCTAGTCCTGAGCCAATTGACCCGCACTACGGAGGCACCTGAGGCTACGAGTAAACTCACCTAAGCAACAAAAAAAATGCAAAAGGGCCAAAATACCCTTACATATTCAACGTCCGCTCGAGGGAAACGACATAACTTCCTCACCTTTCTTCTTCAACCTCCCGCTCCTCCTCTCTTACGAGTAGTTGGTCAACTGAGGGGTTGACTTTGCATTCTCATCCTTCTTCTTGCCAAGTGAAGGCACGACTACCTATGTCTCTCTTTGGCAGACTCTACCACGCCCTCAATTCCACTAGAGGTGGTCGGAGCTACTGGGACGACAAGGATGAGCTCCAACGAGGATGGCAGTGAGAACGGCGATGAAGATCAAGACATTAGTTGCAATTGGATATGGATTGAGTTTGTGTGGTCTCATAGATGCTTGTGAGCAAGTTTGTGGGTTCGTAGAGGGGCTCTACTCCCAAATTTATACTTGAGGCTCAGTGCGTGGAGGCGAGGATTTGGGCAAATCTCCTATGGTGTCCCAATCCTAGTGGACTTTGGGATGGATTTTCTCACCTCGATCTCCCGGAGTCAATGGGACTATTCCCATGCTTGTTCTTATAGAGAGATGTGAGGAAAGCAATCAAGAATCTCTCAGTTATGTCATGTGTTTCCCAATACCACTGGAGGTAAGGGATAACCCCTCCACCATTTGATCTCAAATCCAACGGCCCTCATGGCACACGCCAAATAATTAGATTTTTATTAGAAATTGAAAATGTGACATTTAATACTTTCTTTTTGCATTATCCACGCTTTAGGGATTTTTCAAACCACACATCCTTTTAATCCCAAATTTTAAGGGAAACTCCCTAATGACTTAATTTACTTATCTGCAAAGTTTGGAACCAAAATTCAAAAATAAATAAGTCTTTTCTTCATATGCAAGTCATCCACTCAAATGGCATATTTTATGCAATTAAAATTCATATTTTCTCTTTCTTTCTCTTCTGTTTTCTTTACTTTGATTTCTTTCCTCATTACAACTAAAAGGAAACGAAACCTAGCCAATAGTGATTATCCATACCACTTTCTAGAAAATTCTACATAATTCTCATCATATGCACACAATTCATCCCTTTATTTCTTTTTCCTTTTATTTCTTATGGGTTTTCTTTTATCTCTTTTCCCTTTTATCATTATTGAACTTATCCAATCAGTATGAAACATGAAATCATGCATCCAAAGGGAAATAGCATAAGAATTCATTCTTTCAAAACAAATCACACAATTTTTCATTAAAATCCTTTTTATTTGAAAATTTGCATTTCAATTTATACAAGCAAAATTAAGGTTATAACAGCCCAAATCTTAGGGCTCTATAAATTTTGAATGATACTCAGTGTCTTCAAACCCTAGGGTTGCATCTAGTCAAGATTCAATTGATTAGTGTGTGACCCTAGGAGAAACACACCAAGTAGTTTAAAATTTTGATAGATACTCAGTGTGTTCAAAACCTAGGGTTGCATCTAGTCAAGATCCCATTGATTAGTGTGTGACCCTAGAAAAATAAGCACCAAGCTTTCTAGCTTCATTGTCAGGGACAGAAAGTGCCATAGATACCTAGTAGTTGTGGTGTTGACTCTCCCCTTTGGCACCATCATTTGCAAGTTTGTTTTGTTGCGTTTGAGAAACACATCGATCTTTTTGGCACCGTTTCTGGGGATAGAAAGTGCCATATGTACCTAGTAGTTGTGGTTTTGGATCTCCCCTTTGGCACAGTTAATTGCCAATTTGTTTTATTGTGTTTGAGAAACACACCAAGCTTTCTGGCGTCGTTGTCGGGAAAGAAAGGCACTCGGTCTAGCTAGTTAGTTTTGCTTTGATCTTTCCTACTGCCCTCATCATTTCTATTATTTATTATTCATTCTTTGTATTCTTTGAGCATATTGGTTGGATAATTTTTTTAAATTTTGTTTGGTTGTGCCTTTTGCATGTGACAAGCAAACTATGGAAGACAAGATGGAAGGCAAAAATGCACCTCACAAGCCACTTCATGAATGCTTCATGCTTAGAAACTATAAATAACCAACTGCTAATAGAGTTTATCAAATTCCAAGGGAGTAATTGTCTATCCCTCCAGGTCTTCTTAGGCTCTTCCCACCTTCTATGGCTCGGAGAGTGAGAGCCCCACAAGCACTTGGTCTCTTTTCTTAAAGTATGCTCTACCTTCAGGACACCAACAACCAGTGATGACTCAATCAGGTTGACCTTGTTCTCATTCTCCTTCAAAGACAAATCCAAGGATTGTTATGATTCAAGAAGAGACATCATGAGTTAGGAAGATATGAGAAATGCCTTCTTAAGGAAATTATACTCCATTGCAAGGTTGACACAAATGTGGTGTGCCATAGTGAGTTTCAATTAAGTGGGTAATGAGCAATTCCATGATGCTTGGGAGATATTTTAGAAGATGTTGAGGGAGTGTCCACACCATGAGATCCCTTAGTGGCAAATTGTGCAATTATTTTACTCCGGTCTATCTCAAGTGAGTCAAGCTACAATAGATTCTTCTTATGGAGGAGCTTTTATGGCTAAGCCACCTGAGGAGACATGGCCCTTTTTTGAGAAGTTAGCAGAAAGTTTGAGGATCTGAGCTTCTAGCATGACTAATGATAGTGATCAACCCTTTGGTGTGACACATTCATCTTCAAGTGATTCAAGCCCACAAATGATGAATATTCTTGGAGAAATGGTGAGCTTTATGAAGAATGAAGTATTCCTTGTCACTCGGTTAATTTTGTTGAATCCTTTGGTGAAGAAGTGAAGACACCTCATTCTTATAGCTACTTGGAACAATAAAGTCTAAGATATGGCTATATCTATGAGGATGAAGTTCTCTCTAAGTTGAAAAGATTTTATAATGTGCAAAAGAATGTGACAAATCTTGAGCAAAGAGTGAAGCAGCACTCTCAATTCTGGCTCTTCAAGAGGAATAAATGTTGTCCTCCCAACCTATAATGAATTTTAATGAATCTAGTGGACCAATGGACGCCTTGCAAGATTCCTATAGTCCACCTTTAATGTAAGTGCAGCCCATATATCATTTGCTAAGGCCATCCCAAGCCTTATACACCTCTTCCCCCTCCACCACCACAACCATCCCACCACTTCGCCTACCAACCCCAGTTTTCTCCTCCTCCTCAATTTCAATACCCCATGCCACCTCCACCTCCTCCACAGCCACAACCCGCTCCCTCACTCCACCATGAGAAAGGTAGTGTTGTGATAGTTCTAAGGAGTGGAAGATCTCTTGAGTCACCCATAAGTCAAAGAAATGTTGTGAAATAAGGCAAAGATAACCAAGTGGTGATACAATGATTGAGATTGCTAAAGATGGTACCGTGACATCTCATGTGGAGTATGTGATACTGTGTGCTCCACCTCACACTATATTTGCATGTTCTACCATCCGTAGTGTCTCACCTCATGACATGCCACATGAAAATCATGTTGATGCAAGTAAGGCAAAAGCAAGTGAACCACCATTCCTCAAAGCATTGGATAAGCCCCAACAGTAAAAAGGAGGCAAAAACACAATGTTGACATTTTAGAGGTATTTTGGCAAGTGAAGGTAAACATTCCATTATTGGATGCTATCAAGAAAATCCCATCTTATGCCAAGTTTGTCAAGGACCTGTATACTATGAAGAGGAAGTTAACCAGATGGATGCCTAAGAAAATCAAGTTGATTGAACAAGTGAACTCTATCATTTAACACTCACTTACGGTGAAGAGGAAAGGCCCATGAGCCCCACTAATACCTAGGTACATAGGGGGGCATCTCATAGACCAATACCTACTTGATTTGGGATCTAGTGTGAATTTGATGCCATATAGTGTCTATGTTGAGCTGGGGTCAGGCAAGTTGAAATCAGCTCATTGCACTCTCTAATTATCGGACCACTCAATTAAAGTTCATAAGGAAGAGTGGATGATGTATTGGTGATGATAGACAAGAAAAGGGCAACAATGTTCTCGACGTATTTCATTGTTCTTGACATGGATCCAGAGGATAGGAATATTCCCATCATCTTGGGAAGACCATTCTTATCTACAACTGATGCCAAGATACATGTACATAGTGGCAACATAACAATCTCTTTCATGGACATGAAGATAAAGGTCAATATGTTCAAGATCCTAGCCCGATGAGACTGAGATGAGGATATTGAACATAGTCACTTGAGGAGTCAACCTGGATACTTAAAAGAAGGAGATCTAGATGGAAAACCTCATGATAGCTTTTGTGGTCAATGGGACACAACACAATTATTGAATGCAAATGAGGGATGCATCTATTACAGAAGTGGACACATGATGATTCTGAATGGTTGAATGATTGATGGAACTACAAAAAGCTTGACTAAAGGTATGAAACTTAGCGCTAGTGGGAGGAAGCCACCTAGGTTTTGGGATTTTTTCACCCAACCTTTCGTTTTTGATACTTTTTGGTTATTTTTACACTTTTCTAAGAATACACACACACTTGTGTTTGATAGTTTATGTTTAGTTTTAGGATGTGTAGGTGAAAAGAGTGATGAAATGAAGGAAATGAATTGTAATGTGGAGAGATTTTATGAAAAAACCACTTAGGTTCAAGATTTGATGTTTTGATGGAATTCAAGTCGAAATGACATGTTGCAATACCCATCACAGTTGTGGTACCATGGAATGGCCATGGCGGTACACTCAAATCAACATGGAATATCAAGAAAATCAAGAAAATAAAATCAGCCCCAGAACAGTCGTGCAAGGTGGCACGGTCATGTGACCAGCTAGACAGAATGAGTCATGTGGAATAACACGGCCGTATAGCTGGCCAGCCAACATGACCATGTCATGCAACATGGTTGTGTTGCATGCGGGTCCAACACTTAAGCCACCTAAACTGACAATTCTAGTTTGTTGTATTTGTCATATCCATGATAGAACGCCCGTGGTCCATGACTCTAGGAGGCCGTAAGACAACTTCCAGCACCTCCAAGCCCCAATTTCTTCATCCTTTCCCCCCAATCCATCTCAAATCACTCCTACAACATCTCCCCTACTATAAGACTCCAAACCTAGCTTTATGTTTAATTATAATTTCTTTGTATAAGGATATGTTTAAATCATAATTTAATCTTATGAGATATCCTAATATCATGTGACATGTTTATATTTTCATTTTGGCCCATTTTTTGATGTTTGAGCTATCTCTGTTATATATGTGTTTGTTTTTGACTAAATTGCAATTTACCCATAAGTGAGGGTTGTCTTGGAAAATGTCAAATGTTGAGAATGTTTCTTGTTCTTTAGCATCATTAGAGAGAAGATGATGCTATGGGACACTTTTTTTGAAATCATAGTTGGTGATGTGACACCTTATGGTGATTCTAGGGTTGCTTAGTTGATATGGTGATTGACTTAGAGTTTGATGTTATGACCCCTACACCACTTTTAGTGAGGGTATCAACCGAAACAAAGCTTTGGATGTGTGGTCTCAACTGAGACAACCCATATGTGAGGACGGTCGATACAATTTGTCCTCTAGTGTCTCGACCATGTGCATATGTGACCTAGGGTTTCGACCTTGAAGTGTCTCAATCGAGACAAGTTGATGGAAGTTTGTCTCGATTGAGACAAGGGGGAAACTGACCTATATGGTTGTTACATCTTTGCTCGATAAACAAGACCCTTTGATATTTGCATGTGAGTGGAGGAAAGACTATCTCTTTGAAGGGCAAGTGTCCCTAGATGATGTATGTAGTTGACACCTCAAAACCTTTTACTTATCTCCTCCTTTGGTTATATAACCCATTCTCTTCACAATCAAGTAATCTTTATTGGTCCTACATATCTTCCTCTACCTTGAGATCATCCTTGGAAAATCTGGAGCAAGGAAGGTCATATCTTGAAGCTTGGGTGACCAATCCTTTGTGCATGTTGAAGTTCTTGTGCTGGATCAACTCCTTGGTGGTGGTTTCTTGGAGATTTCTTCTCTTGGCAAGAGACCTCACTCTTGATCACAATTTCTCTCTTCTAAAACCTTCTTGGTCTTCTTACTCCTCGATCTTGGTCTAGGGATCATCCATGATGGTCATTTGAGAAGAAATCTCCATAAGGGGTCATAGACCATATTTTTCATGATGAGCCGAAGAGAAGGGATGACTCTTTCTTTTTCTACTTTCTCCTTTGGCTCAGCCTAGGTCTATTTTCTTCTTTTTTGAACTTCCTTATGACTATGGGTTTCTTCTCCCTTTTGGAGGTGATCCTTTGACTGAGGTGTTGAATTTGGTTAAAGCGAGCTTGAGATTTAGGAGATAGTTTCTCTTTAAAAACAAGCGAGTTTTATAACTTTTCCTACCTCTATTATGTGCATCATAAACCAGATCTTATACTAGTTAAAATATGGTTCATTATACGTTACATGGAATATTATCGCACTACAAACTCACTCGGGGTTGAAATCCCTGAGCTTTTACCAAAACCTCGTGCAATAATACCACCTACAAGCGGACGGGTCTTATTGCAGTATAGTTAAGGATCGAATCCCAAAGGACAACATTTTTAAGAATCTTTGTCAGTTGAATCTAGCACAAGTAGGGCTAATATTTAGAACGATTGATTGGGTTGTGGTTGATTAAACTAATTGCAAGAAAGTAAAAGAGCAGAATTAAAGTTTGTTCTAGATTGATAGTATGGAATCGTTGGGATGGTCTCGGGTTTCACCACCACTACACATCCAAACATCAAACATCCAGGCAAGAATCTAACTATCCAAATGGAACTGTTGCGAACCCTCTCTAAGGGATGTTTAGGTCCGCGTAAGCATCCCCTTAGGCATCAGATTTCTTGTCTCCATCCGGATCATGCACTCACGGTTCTGAAGATACAACATCCAACTGAGGCTGAGGTCCTCCCTAAGGGATGTTTAGACCACATAAGTGTCACCGCGGCTAGATGGCTCGTCCCCTCACGGATCATACACTTACTACCTTAAGGAATCCCATTCTATTTCTAGTCAGGGAGTCAACCGCGCTAATCGACAAGCGAGTAGGTGATTAATCTACAAGAAAACATCAACGATTAACAAAGAAGACACAAAATCCAACTAAGGTTGTGGCCCTCCCTAAGGGATGTTTAGGCCACAGAAGCATCACCGTAGGCTAGATGGATCGTCCCCTCATGGATCATACACTTACGACCTCAAGGAATCCCATTCTATTTCTAGTCAGGGAGTCTACCTCATTAATCGACATTCTAACCTACATATAGAAGTTCTCATAACATAGGGAAGAACAAGATGAAAGTAAGCAGGTAATCAAGCTACAAATATGATCAATTAATAACGAAATGGAAAGTTATATTCATTGCCTTGGAATGTTAAATGAAAAGACATGAAAGCATGGGCATCGAGGCTAGTCCCCGCACCCCAGTGAGAAGAGACTACTCGCTCATGGTGTGAGAAACAAGAAGAACAAGAGAGAAGGAAGATTCCATCATGAGCATGATGCAGAAGGTAGTCGTAGTTCGGTGAAGATGATGCGGTCTTCTACATCGCGTTGGGGCAGATCTGGACGAGGAGGAAGAACCACCAAGGTAGACTGGGCAAACCTTCTTCTCCATCTTCTTTCTCTTCTCGGCCTCCTTACTCACAACAAGAGGAGGTGTGGGCGACATGACAATGGTGTGAATATGGTGGAGTGGCAGTGGTGTGGAAGGGAGACCGATCCTTTGCTCAAGCAGCCTCTCGACGTCCTGGAATTGATGCCCAAATGAGGACCCTACTGGTCCTATTTATAGGCTTGGATGGGGTCCTCACATTTTTGTTATGAGTTTGCTCCAAACGGTTTGGAGCAAACGGTCTTGGAGACTGTTTGACATCTAAACGGTCTTGGCTTCTATCGGTCTTGAGATTGTATGGTGCCAAACGGTCTTGGGTTCTATCTTCATATGGTCCTGGAACTTTGCCTCCAAACGGTTTACGTTTATCGGTCTTCGGCGGTAGCTGGCCAAACGGTCTTGTAAACCAAACAGATCCAAACGGTCTGGGTGTACTGAACGGTTTTGGAGACGCAATCGGTCTTAAAGACCGATGGGATCCAATCGGTCTTGAGACCAAACAGTTTCTATCTCCAAACGGTCATGGGGATCGATGACCTCCAAACGGTTTTGGTCTTGATTGGTCTTTTCTTGAATGTCCAATCGGTCTTCATCGTCCAAACGGTCTTGAGGACCGATGGCCTTCAAACGGTATTCAACATCCAATTGGTCCTTGGTACAAATAGTTTTGAAACCGTTAGGCGGCATACGGTCTTGAGACCGTTTGGGCTCATGCGGTCTTGAAATCGTATGGGCTCAAATGGTCTTAAGACCGTTTAGGCTCATGCGGTCTTGAAACCGCATGGGCTCAAATGGTCTTGAGACCGTTTAGGTGAATGTCTAAGACCGAGAGGTCAAATCCGCTTGGGTAGACCGTTAGGGAAAACCGTTTGGTCAAGACCAAAGTTGAGAGGATCTCGAGCGAATTCCATACGATGGTTGAACCTGGTCAAGACCTGCATAAAATCAATATAGATCTGGTTAATAATCTTGATAATTGAATTAGTTAAGAAATCTTGCATTTTGTGAGATTTAGGAGATGAAATCAAAAGTATTGAATTGAATTGGTCCCAAAAAGGCGACTGAGAACAATGATGAATATGGAAGAAGCAGATTTAGAGAGAAGTGGCGTGCCACCCCGAACTTAGGGTTTGGCACTATTTTGGATATTTTTGTTTCTTTTTGATGGATGGAGGGGTACGAAGATGATAGAAGAAGTGTAGAAGAGAGTTCATATCAGAATGCAACTTGATTTACAATTCTGTGCACCGAGTTGTTCTCTTTATCGTACTCTGCTCAAATAATGACTTGATGAGGATCCGGTGGGGATTGCATGTTGTTGTTCCACTAGTCATTTAGGAAGCACGACATGTTTGATCCCTATCAGTTCGACAGATGCTTGCCATTTTTACATAAAGATCATGATGTTAGGATTCACAAGCTTCACAAGATGATTTCAATCAAAAGGCTAGTTTTCAGAAAAAGGTCATTTTGAGGATCTGCTTCGAATAAGGGGGTATAATGATATAAAATGCATAGAGATTGAAACAAAAGGTGTCAAAACTTCATCCAATATCTGTTCAAATTTCTTTGGAAAACTTTAAAAATTTTGAAAAATTTGAAAATATTGGTAAGGTGAACATTTTGGTAAATTTTGGTAAAAAATGCAATGGTGAAATCTTCAGTCTGAATTAGATGGGTGAAGGTGGAAAGTAAGATACGTACCACCCACCCTCCACCCCAAACTTAGAAATTTGCTCATCCTGAGCAAACTCTAAATCTGAGATGGAGGGGAAAGTTCATGCCGTTTGGACCACCAGATGTGGTTGTGTTCCAATCAGCGTGCATCCTCCATCTGAAAATCTCAAACATAAAGGCCATTCAGAACTCAAGATAGCATCTCGTGATGCAATTTTATTTGGTGCAAAATTATCTAAAAAATAAAAACAAAATTAAGAAAAATTTCTAATTCAAGATTGAAACTAAATACAAATTTATTGATTGGGTTGCCTCCCGACAAGCGCCTTTGTTTTATGTCGATGGCTCAACTTAGTTTCTTCAAATTTCATGGTGGATACGTTGGATTGGTGAGTTCCAGTATTGCTTCGGTGCCTGTGTTGGCTGAGGTGAAATATCTCTTCAGTCGTTGGCCATTTGCCACGAATTCGCCTGACTTTTCACTCCATAAAGAAAAAGCACCATGTGGGGAGATGCTCTTGACGATGTAAGGTCCTGACCAGTGGGAATGGAGTTTTCCTGGGAATAACCTTAGTCTTGAGTTGAAAATAAGAACTTGGTCTCCCACTTGAATGTCCTTCCTCTTGAGATGACCATCATGCCACAACTTTGTGCATTCTTTATAGATTCTAGCATTCTCATAAGCTGTCATTCGGAGTTCTTCTAGCTCCTAGAGTTACAAAATCCTGACTTGTCCTGCTTCTTTCATATCAAAATTCAGTTGTTTTATTGCCCACCATGCCTTGTGTTCCAATTCTACCGGCAGGTGGCATGACTTTTCATAGATTAGTCAAAAAGGTGTAGTCCCAATGGGAGTTTTAAAAGCAGTTCGGTAGGCCCACAAGGTGTCATTGATTTTTACTGACCAATCTTTCCGATTGCGGCCTACAGTCTTTTCCAAAATAGGTGGCATGACTTTCCATAGATTAGTCGAAAAGGTGTAGTTCCAATGGGAGTTTTAAAAGCAGTTCGGTAGGCCCACAAGCTGTCATTGATTTTTACTGACCAATCTTTCCGATTGCGGCCTACAGTCTTTTCCAAAATAGCCTTGAGTTGACAGTTAAAAACCTCTACTTGCCCACTAGTTTGTGGATGGTAGGGTGAGGCTACCTTGTGAGTTACACCATATTTCCTTAGCAATGCTTCAAAGCTTCTTTCCAGGAAATGAGAACCTCCGTCGGAAATCACAGTGCGTGAGACTCTGAATGGGGGGGGGGAAATGATATCTTTTAACATTTTGATGACATGTTTGGAATCACTAGTGACGGTTGGTATGGCTTCGACCCATTTTCAGACGTAATCCACCACCACTAGGATGTAGGAAAATCCATGAGAAGATGGGAATGGACCCATGTAGTCTACACCCCAAACATCAAATATCTCGACTTCTTGCCACAAGTTCAGTGGTATCTCATCTCTTTTGGTTATGTTACCCATTCTCTGGCACTTATCACATGATAAAACAAAGTTGTAGGAATCTTTGGATATGGTTGGCCAAAAGAATCCACATTGTAAAACTTTCAAAACAGTTTTCTTAGGGCTCATATGGCCTCCAAATGGGCCTGAGTGACATTGCTCCAAAATAAGTTGAGCTTCTTCTTCGGTGATACATCATCTGTATAGATCAGCACAGAGCTTGAAGAGGTACGACTCATCCCAATGATATTGCTTCACATCTTGCAGGAATTTCTTCAGTGCATTTCCGGTGCTTTCAGGGTGAATGACACCCACATCCATGTATTTCACAAAATCTGCGTACCAAGGGATAGCTTCAGAAACTTTCATAAGCTGGTTGTCTGGAAGAGAATTGTTGATGGTGATATTCTTAGTTTCCAGGGCATGGATACGACTGAGGTGGTATGCCACAACATTCTCTGTACCTTTCCTGTCTCTTATCTCCAAATCAAACTCTTATAAGAGGAGAATCCATCTAATTAACCTAGGTTTAGCATCTTTCTTTGCCAGGAGGTAACGGATAGCGGCATGATCCATGTATACAATGACTTTTGAACCAATGAGGTAGGATCTATACTTGTCAAAGGTATACGTGACCGAAAGAAATTCTTTCTCAGTAGTTGCATAATTCCTCTGAGCTTCATCGAGGGTTTTTGATGCATAGTAGATCATATAATGTTTCTTTTCTATACACTGGCCCAAGACAACACCCACAACATAATCACTGGCATCACACATAATTTCAAAAGGGTGATCCCAATCAGGGGCTCTGATGATGGGTGTTGTTGTAAGAGCATGCTTTAGATGGCTGAAACTTTTAACACATCCTTCGTAAAAATTGAACTCAACATCCTTTAGTAGCAAATTTGTCATCGGCTTGGCTATCTTTGAGAAATCCTTTATAAACTGTCGGTAAAAGCCCACATGACCTAGAAATGCACAAACCTCATTTACATTCATTGGGATCGAGAGCTTGGAAATTACTTCGATCTTGGCCTTGTCTACTTCAATTCCTTGATTACTAACCCTATGGCCGAGGACAATGCCTTCCTTTACCATAAAGTGACACTCCTCCCAATTTAACACAAGTTGTGCTTCTTCACACCATTTGAGGACAAGGGAGAGGTGTTTTAGGCATGAGTCAAATGAATCTCCGTATACAGAACAATCATCCATAAAAACTTCCATAATTGTTTCAGTGAGACCAGCGAATATGGCAGCCATGCAACGCTAGAAGGTTGCAGGTGCATTACAGAGGCCGAACAACATTCTTCTAAATGCGTATGTTCCGAATGGGCAAGCGAAATTAGTTTTCTCTTGATCATCTGGATGTATGGGTATTTGATAGAATCTAGAGTAACCATCGAGATAATAGAAATATTCTTGATGAGCCAACCATTCTAATACTTGATCAAGAAAAGGCATTGGGAAATGATCCTTTCGAGTTGCCTTATTTAACTTTCTATAATCAATGCACATCCTCCACCTTATAATCGTTCGAGTGGGGATGAGTTCATCGTTTTCATTTCGTATCACAGTAGTTCCACCTTTCTTCGGGACCACATGCACGGGACTCACCCATGGTGAATCTGATATAGGATAGATTATCCCAGCAGTGAGCGGTTTAATGACTTCAAGACATACTACTTCCTTCATATTTGGATTCAATTTGCATTGATTTCAATAGTTGGCTTGTGATCTTCCATCATGGAGATTTTGTGCATGCACAATGCGTGACTAACCCCAGTGAGGTTGCTCATCTTGTAGTCGATTGCTTTTCTTCTTTCCTTCAATTCCTTCAAAAGTTTGTCTTCTTGTTTCGCTGTTAGATCTGAATTTATGATGATTGGGCAGATCTTGAGTTCATCTAGAAACACATATTTCAATCCTTCCAGTAGGGGCTTCATTTCAGGAGCTTGTAGCTTTTCACATGCTTCTTCAGTAACATCCACTGCTTTTAGTTCCTCAATCTTGGCTTCAGGATCTTCTTCAGCGGTATCGAGGTGGAAAACACAACTTTTCACTTGTTGGTCATCTGAACTTTCTGCATTTGGATTGGTGAGGGTCATCCCTAAAGGATCTTCTTGTTCATAATCCTCCTGCGTTAGGAGTGACATCTGTTCTACGCACTCAATCAAGTAGTTTCCTCTTGCATTCTTGGCCTTCACATGCTTTCAAAAACCTTGAATTCGAGAGTTTCTTTACCTAATCTAAGCAGCAAAGTTCCTGCTTCAACATCGATCAGATCTCTTGCAGTGGCGAGGAAAGGTCATCCAAAGATGAGAAGGTATCTAGTGTCTTCCTTTATGTCCATGATGACAAAGTCACACAGAACATATGAATCTTTTCCTACCTTGACAGGGACATCCTTAATGATTCCTAAAGGTAGGGTCACAGTGTTATCTACAAGTTGTATGGTTATGCCATTCAGGAGAAGTTCAGCAAACCCTAGCCTTTTACAAAGGCTAAGTGGCATGATGGAGATACTGGTGCCAAGATCGGCCAATCCTTTCTTACACGATGAATCATCGATATGGAAGGAGATCCCAAAAGATCCTGGATCTTTCTGCTTTTTGGGCATCTTACTTTGGATGATGGTCTAAAGTAGTTGTTGCTAACTTGACTGATTCATATTCTTCAGTTATATATTTCCTGGTGAGAAGTGACTTCAAGTACTTTGTCCAAGCTGGTATCTCAGCCAACGCATCTAGAAAAGGTATATCAGCATGGAGTTTCTTCATGGCTTCTTTGAACTTGTTGAATCGAGTGTCAAGCTTTGTCTGCCTTAAACGAGCTGGGAAAGGTATACGAGGCTTGTACACTGGTACTTCTGGCTCTGGTGTTTTTGGTTCAACATTAGTTGGTTTCTCAAAACTTTTCTCATCTGTCTTATCAACAGTTGTTGTTTCTATTGGTTGAGACTCAGATGTGATAGAGTCTTGTTCAATTATAGAGTCACCCTTTTCCGTAATAACCACAGGTGTCTTAACAGGAGGATCATAATAGTCTTTTCCGGACCTGGTGGTGACAACCTTCAGTTGCTCTAGGTGTTTAGGATTATTTTTTGGTTGGCCAGCAAAGGCTCCAGCAGGCGGCTTCATGCTAGCTGTAAGTTGAGCTAGTTGAGATTCAATAGCTTTCTGATGGGCTTGCTGGTTAGCTATCATAGTCTGATGTTCCTGTAACATCTTCTCAATGGCTGTAAGTTTGTCATTCGGAGAGATGGGACCGGCTTGTTGTCCTTGTTGTTGATAAGGAACTTGTTTGAGATTCTGGAACTGAGGGTTGTTCTAATGCTGGTTGTAGTTTCTGTTCTGAAAGTTTCCCCTAAATTTCCCTTGATTTCCAAAGTTTTGTTGTTGGTTATACTGAAATCCTGGTGGGCCACATTGTTGATTGATGGAACCAAGTTGTCGTGAGTTTTCCGCTCCTGAAGGATTTCCATATTGAAAGCCAGGATACCCCTATTTTGATTTGGATTGTAGTATCCTTGACCAGGAATGGTGTTGATAACATTAAGATTTTCCATTTGACCATTATCTCCTTGTCCATAAGCGTTTCTTAGAACCACATCATATAGAACATTGCATGCTAAGGTAGAATGATCAGTACCTTTACATGCTTCATAGAACAATGAAGCTGACTTGATCTATTCTTGTTGTTGAGGTGGTGAACGTCCTCTTCCAAATGCAGCAAGGGATGATTTGATATGGTCTTGCTTGGCAACTAAGAGTTTGAGGGTTTCAACAATTGACTTGTATTCAGGAATAACTTCAGCCATAGCTATCTTCAACACTCCCTTATCTACAGATCTACCCCAATTAGCTTGATTTTTAGCTCTAAGGGTGACAACCCTCCATGCACTATCATAACTTTGACGCATGAAGTTTCCTTCTGATGAGGAATCTAAGAACCTCTTGATATCGTCGTCCACACCCCTGTAGAAGATCTCGACGAGTTGATTCTTGGGAATGCCATGGTGTGGACACTTGCGTAGAAGTTCCTTATATCTTTCCCAAGCTTCAGCAAGGGTTTCTCCAGGGGTATGAGTGAACATTGTTATACGACCCCTAATTTCATAAGTGAGAGAAGGAGGATAGAACTTTTCCAGAAAAGCATTTTGAAGCTGTTCCCAAGTAATTATGGGTTCACATTGCAAGGAGTTTTACCAACTTATAGCTCTATCGGCAAGAGAATACTTGAAGAGACGGAGTCGAATAACATCATCAGACACTCCATTTTACTTTGTCATAGCACATAGATCAATGAATCTCAGAAGATGTTCTTGACTATCTTCTCCTTGTTTACCATAAAATGGGTTGTTTTGAAGCAAGGTAATCCAATGTGCTCATATCTCAAAGTTGGGAGCATGGATGGGAGGAGGTTGGACTGGGTGATGAACATCAACAGACTTAGGGATTGAGAATTCCCTAAGATCCTTTTGCAGTTCTGCTGCTTGCGCTGCAGCTTGTGCTGCTAAGATTTCCTCTTGAACTATAACCCTAGCTTCTTGCATGAGTCTTTCTCTCTGTGCATTGATGGCTTGAGCCACCCTTTGGGCTATTTCCTCTTCTTGAGCCATTCTTGCTTGGTTCTCTCTGCTTGACGATGAAAGGTTCTGTCTATCTCCGGATCAAAGCTGGCGGTGAGTCTAGGACTGTTCAAACGGTGCATACGCCAGTCTTGGGGGTACCTGAAACGAAAAGATCTGAAGTAAGATTGATGGAGTGGAGTGAAATTCAAGTAGATGATCAATTGTATCAAAGTAAAACAAAATCCTAGATTAGCCTTAAAAGAACTAGATTTGACTAACTGATTCCGTTGTCCCCGACAACAACGCCAGAATTTGACGTGGAATATTATCACACTATAAACTCACTCGGGGTTGAAATCCCCGAGCTTTTACCAAAACCTCGTGCAATAATACCACCTGCAAGCGGACGGGTCTTATCACAGTATAGTTAAGGATCGAATCCCAAAGGACAACATTTTTTAGAATCTTTGTCAGTCGAATCTAGCACAAGTAAGACTAATGTTTAGAATGATTGATTGGGTTGTGGTTGATTAAACTAATTGTAAGAAAGTAAAAGAGCATAATTAAAGTTTGTTCTAGATTAATGGTCTGGAATCACTGGGATGGTCTCGGGTTTCACCACTACTACACATGCAAACACATCCAAACATCAAACATCCAGGCAAGAATCTAACTATCCAAATGGAACTATTGCGAACCCTCCCTAAGGGATGTTTAGGCCCGCATAAGCATCCCCTTAGGCATCAAATTTCTCTTCGCCATCCGGATCATGCACTCACAGTTCTGAAGATACAACATCCAATTGAGGCTGAGGTCCTCCCTAAGGGATGTTTAGACCACATAAGCGTCACCGCGGCTAGATGGCTCATCCCCTCATGGATCATACACTTACTACCTCAAGGAATCCCATTCTATTTCTAGTTAGGGAGTCAACCACGCTAATCGACAAGTGAGTAGGTGATTAATCTACAAGCAAACATCGACGATTAACAAATAAGATACAAAATCCAACTTAGGATGTGGCCCTCCCTTAGGGATTTTTAGGCCACAGAAGCATCACCGTAGGCTAGATGGCTCATCCCCTCACGGATCATACACTTACGAACTCAAGGAATCCCATTCTATTTCTAGTCAGGGAGTCTACCTCATTAATCGACATTCTACCCTACATATAGAAGTTCTCATAACATAGGGAAGAACAAGATGAAAGTAAGCAGGTAATCAAGCTACAAACATTATCAATTAACAACAAAATGGAAAGTCATATTCATTGCCTTGGAATGTTAAATGAAAAGACATGAAAGCATGGGCAGCGGGGCTAGTCCCCGCACCCCAGCGAGAAGAGACTACTCACTCATGGTGCGAGAAATAAGAAGAACAAGAGAGAAGGAAGATTTTGTCATGAGCATGATGCAGAAGGTAGTCGCAGCTCGGTGAAGATGATGCGGTCTTCTACGTCGCGTTGGGGCAGATCTGGATGAGGAGGAAGAACCACCAAGGTGGACTGGACAGAACTTCTTCTCCACCTTCTTTCTCTTCTCGGTCTCCTTGCTCACAACAAGAGGATGTGTGGGCGGCGTGACAATGGCGTGAAGATGGTGGAGTGGCAACGGTGTGGAAGGGAGACCGATCCTTTGCTCAAGCAGCCTCTCAGTGTCCTGGAGTCAATGTCCAAATGAGGACCCTACTGGTCCTATTTATAGGCTTGGATGGGGTCCTCACATTTTTGTTGTGATTTTGCTCCAAAGAGTTTGGAGCAAATGGTCTTGGAGACCATTTGACATCTAAAGGGTCTTGGGTTCTATCGGTCTTGAGACCGTATGGCGCCAAACGGTCTTGGGTTCTGTCTTCATACGGTCCTAGAACTTTGCCTCCAAACGATTTACGTCAATCGATCTTAAGCGGTAGCTGGCCAAACAGTCTTGCAAACTGAACATATCCGAACGGTCTGGGGCAATCGGTCTATATTGAATGGTTTTGGAGACACAATCGGTCTTGAAGACCGATGGGATCCAATCGGTCTTGAGACCGAACGATTTCTATCTCCAAACGGTCATGGGGATCGATGGCCTCCAAATAGTTTTGGTCTTGATCGGTCTTTGCTTGAATGTCCAATCAGTCTTCATTGTCCAAACGGTCTCGAGGACCGATGGCCTTCAAACGGTCTTCAACATCCAATTGGTCCTTGTCCAAACAGTTTTGAAACCGTTAGGTGGCATACGGTCTTGAGACCATTTGGGCTCATGCGGTCTTGAAACCGTATGGGCTCAAATAGTCTTGAGACCATTTAGGCTCATGCGGTCTTGAAACTATATGGGCTCAAACGATCTTGTGACCGTTTAGGTGAATGTCTAAGACCGAGAGGTCAAATCCGCTTGGGTAGACCATTAGGGAAAACTGTTTAGTCAAGACCAAAGTTGAGAGGATCTCAAGCAAATTCCATACGATGGTTGAACCTGGTCAAGACCTACATAAAATCAATATAGATGGGTTAATAATCTTGATAATTGAATTAGTTAAGAAATCTTGCATTTTGTGAGATTTAGGAGATGAAATCGAAAGTATTGAATCGTATTGGTCCCAAAAAGGTGACTGAGAACAATGATGAATATGCATTCATCAATACTTACATAATAGGAAGATTTGATCTATTATATATGCAAAAGAATCTCAATTTTCTTCCTCTAGGTATATATCCCTTTTGATGATCTTCTATGAACATGTTTAGGGTTTGTTGAACACCTTAGTATAGGGTATTGTTTACCCTATTGACAGTTGGTATTCTTGGTTTGATCATCTGTTTTGACCTTGGTTCAGATTTGCCATGGTTTTGAGTAGGTGGTCGAGATGTCTCTTGGTCTTCCATCATAGTCGACACCCATGCAAGGGGTGGTTTCGATCATAACGCCCCTTAATCCTAAACATGGTCATTACACCTTGTTGGCTGACGTAACATTGTTGCTTAAAGAGTTTTCCTGCAGCATTGTGGTCAAGATGGATAGGGATGTAGGTCGAAACACTTATCCAGGCTATTCCATGAACTTAATAGGTTAAGACTAGGTTGTCACGGTCGTGACACCAATGAATTAAGGCTGTAACACCTTGTGAAAGTTGGGTCGACACCCCGTTGTGTCCCAGTTGTGATGCTCCCTGTAGCGTGATGGTCGCAACACTCCTTGGTGGAGTCGCAATCATGACGCCCTGATTGGGTGTCTACTTGTATCACAGTTGTGATGTTGTGCTTGGGTGTCACCTTAGTCATGACCAACTATAGGGGTGGTTGAGATGATTGGTTGCAGGTGGTTGCGATGCCCTGTTGTATGCCTCATGGTGTCGCGATCGCGTTAGTATGGTTTTGTGGCTGTTATGTTGAGGGGTCAAGACACACATGTTGTCTTGGTCATGACATAGGTTGTCAGTGGTCGTAACCATGTGTTATGGGAGGTCAAGACCATGTAGGATGAGACCCAAGTGTTGAGGGTGGTCGATACCATGTGTTGAGAAGTGGTCGAGACACCTATATGTGAGTATGTACATGACTATTGATTAGTGTGATGGTATACATAAGGTGTAAATAACTATGAATGGCTAATCATTAGCAATA
Source organism: Alisma plantago-aquatica (assembly GCA_963693085.1). NCBI lineage: Eukaryota > Viridiplantae > Streptophyta > Magnoliopsida > Alismatales > Alismataceae > Alisma > Alisma plantago-aquatica. Next base: position 430,916,753 of record OY856412.1, on the reverse strand, counting down.
GTATGTAACCCTAGTGTTCTCCAAACTTGTAGGAGGTGGCGGAAATTAGGGTTTAGTGATTGCCTGATGTTATAAAATTCTATTCAGATACATGTGAATCCTAATCCTAAACTTATGATAACATGATGTATGTGCTCCTTCTACTTGAAGAAATTATTATTTGATTGTGCATTCTCTCTCCTTTTTGTGTAACACTAACTTGCATATGAGATAAATGTCATATCTATGAGAATCCAATGTTTGCCCCTATGTAATACGTGGTGGTGTTTACGGGTAATGTTGAGACATATTGTGATATTGAAAGTGCTAGAGTTATATGAATTGGTCTAATGACCTAGCAAGTGATTTGTGCATAAATTGAGGGATTGATATTCCATATTGATGTGATGGTGAAACAAGTTCTCAACTAATATGTTTTACATCTTCTAAAGTTGTATCTTACCCTTAATTTTGTAGAGCTTGTTTATGATTGATATATTGTAACTTGATTGATGCATAAAATATACCCAATTGGCATATATAATCAAGTGAAACCCTAATCATGTAGTTTTCATGTACCATAGATCCATCTTCAGCATCGGTATTTAGCAGGATGGTGAAACAAGTAACTCCTATCGGGAAATTCAGAGCATATACTGTTGAATATGTGGGGCATCGGTGGAGGTAACTCCCTGTATCCTTAAATTGTTTAAATAGTAGTATAATGCTTTTTTATAGAAGAACCATGTATGAGTCTGTTCTCTAGTGTCGTGTTGTGTACCAAGGTAGATAGTTGTTTTATAGGACCATAGCTTTGACTATGAGTTGTTGTCTCTACATGATTGTAGCTTTGACTATAAGTTGATGTTTAGTAGCTTCATTATTATGTCACTGCATTGTAGACTCGAACTGACTGAGTAGTGCTGGTGATGATCATGGAATCTGATCTTCCATTGATCTTGTATGGTACCAATTTTGATTTAGCAGTTGTGGTTGGATTTGAGTGGTTCACCTCAAATCCTCAGGGCATAATAATAAAAGTGATAACATAGCCACATAACATGTTTGCTTAGGGCCAATATGAATCACATTGGATAACTCCATGCTTTACTTCTTGTATTGTTTAGTTTATAATAGTTATACATGTTCTTCATATTCCTTCTAAAAGCATAAAATGTTCTATTGCTCAGTTGTAATTGCAAATAATACTCAAATAGTAATACCTGCTCTATTTACTGCTCTTTTATATTATTGTGCTTATAATAAATGTTGGCAAAGAGTTATATCTCTCATTGGTATGTTTGGTCTCACCCAGTGTGTTCCACAACTTCTTAGGTGGTCGTGGATGCGAAGGTCGAGTTCGTGGTGCAGGTATTGAGAAACAAAGATAGTAGTGACCGCTAGAGGTTGGACTTGCTGCTATAGTTATGTAGTAGAGTCCTACATGTCATCTCTGTACTCTCGGGTCTTTAGGGAGGTTCTGTTATTTTGTATATCGACACGTAGATTTTGGCTTAGTGCCATGAGTGTATAGAAATAGCATGTACATATAAACATGTTGTAACATGTAAGAACTGTGGCTTGACAACATTTGAACATGATATGTAAACATATGTTGGCATATATGAAATACAGATGACATGCGTTGAAGGCTTGTTTATAAAATACTTCCACTTGAGATATTAAATTGCAAATGGTTTTAATTTACATTTTTTTGTGGTAATACTATTGTTAGTGGTAATTCCACACTTTTTTTGAGTAATCTCACTTTCTGTGGTGATGGCTGTCACACCTACCTCAACCTACAATTTCCACCCCGTTCCCACCACCAAATCCTCTTCCTTCTCTCCATTCTGCCCCAACAATCCAAAACTTAAGAAATACCTAATTCCCCAGGTTTCTCCACCAAAATCGACCCAAAATGAAGAAAATTGCCAAATAAGTGGTGTCACAAACCAAGGACATCTTGTCCTACCATCATTTCCCCCAAAACAACTCTTATACAACCCCATAGGCATCTTTTGCCCCTTTACTGCCATTGTCCACTTCTGGCTCTCATGGTGAAGCATCTTGTTTGTCAGCAGATGAGCTAGACACATTGATAGATCCCATTGTGAAAGAGGTCTTCACTCAGCCATGACATGCAACACAATCATCTTCACAGGCACCACCACCTCACATACCAGCTCGACCCTTTGTTTCTTCAAGAGCACCACCACCGCCTATGACAACCTGACCCTTGACTTTGGTTTGATCATCGACTACTTCAATCACAAGCCTAAAGGTGGCTACTACTTGATGATGAGGAAAAACAAATGCATGATGCACCACATGAGGTGGTGTAAGATGAGCAGGGTAAGTAGGCTCCAAGTGTGAGAAACAATTGATTAAGAAGTTGAGGCATATAGAGTGGTTAACGCGTAGGGTGATTGCCACTCGCTACACCTACAAGGAGATGAGGGAGGATTTGGGTATCTGGTCATACTTTTAGGAATTCATGAGTGAATTGGGTTTATTTGATATACCAATGACTGTTGAGAAAACTTATGTTGAGCTCACACAAAAATTCTTTGCCACCTTAGAGAAAGTGCTAAATGATGCCCTCAATGTCTGATTGGGGAATGAGATTATCCTCATCACTGCCTCCTTTCTCAACAAGATTTTCATTCCCACCCCTGAAGCAGCAGCCCAACTTGATCAAAGGAAAATGTATTGGGAAAATGGAAGTTATTCAACTATGTGGGAGAGGTTCACCAGTCACAGAAACTTTGTAGCGAGGAAATAAAAAACCAACTTGATACACAACCACTACTTGATATATGTGCAGAAGGTCTTAGAGAATACTCTTTTTGCCCGGTATGAGAACCAAGAGAGTTGCACTAAGAAGTATATATTTGTTCTATGATCGATGTCATAAGGGAAGCATGTAAATCTAGGGTGCTTATTATTGATCATATGAGGGCCATTCCATCCAACAGCTAAAATACTTTTATGATGGAGGAATTATGACTTTTATTGCCCAAGCCCTAAATCATGATGTGTCTGGATATACCAAGGCTGAATGAGGGAAGCTAGTGGATCTATGGTATTTGATTCACTCATCTATGATCTTAGTTCTTGATAGGAAGATCATATACCAGGTCAACCCCCTATATGCTGTGATGTCACTAGAGTTGCCTTACCATTCTACCCCTTAATGCACATTCTAGGTCAAAAGACTGATAATACAACAACAAGGTCATGATTCATCAATATGGGAGTTCCAAACATAAAAGATGATTTTTATCATGAACATTAAGTCATATAAACACATATCAAGATTAGGTGGATGTCCCCAAGGTCCAGAGGTCATATACCCATCATTGAGTCCAACATTCCCAAATACATGCACATATCAACATGGTTAATTTATATCTTTAGGGTTCAAAATATGAACTACATGTGGCATCCAAATGAAAGTAATCATAAGGAAGGTTATTCCATAATTTATAAGGGGTGAAGTAGGTATTAAGATCCATATCAATAATAGGTCACAAGCTAGGAAAATAACAAATGAGTGTCACATTAGGTCATCTCTAGGGGAACTAGAGTTTCAAACATCATCATACTGCAAGGGGCTAATCATAGGCATTAAGGTCACCCAACATCATAATATTACTAATTTGGAGGATATCAAGTAGTTGGATACATACTATAGGTCAAGCACATCATATTAATCAAGTGTACGATCATGAATCATCACAAGGTGTAACGTACAAGCATCAAAGTCATATGGACAAACATAACATAAGGGGATTTAGGAGTTGATATTCAAGTCATGGAGAGATATAATATAATTATTTTGATATTACAAAGAGATTTGAGATCATATATATTTAAAGTAACAACTTTGATCAAGATTATACATATAAGTCCAAGGACAAGTCACATTAGTGCAACTAGATTCATGCCTGAGAAATAGGGGTGATTAGGACCCTCATATAGCTCAAAGATACATGAAACATAATGATTTTATGATTAGGAGGGTGGATGATCATTAAAGGTTCAAGCTTTATCATATAAATGCATTAAATGTGTTCAATATAATTGAAGTTTGCATCTTAAGAAATTCAAGGAAACTAACATTGTAATTAGGGTATGCAATTATGTCTAACATGTAGTCCTCACCGGGTTGGTTGATTTGGTATATATATTTGTCTATTTTGTTCTTAGGAGTTATGATATATGCATTTTGAATGTATGAAATAAAATTATATGAAACTCACATTAGAAATTTAGGGTGTGTTACCTTAATATTATCACATCGATCTCGCATACTAGCTCATAGTGCAATGATGCGGGTCCCTAGCTTGCATAAAGCAAGAAGCAGAGGAGGTAGGAGTGGGGTCTACAACGATGTGACCACATATGATAGGCTATAAGGTGTCCCTTGGATTGGGATTTGAACATGACCCCTCATATGCAACATGTCATAGACATGTACAATGACACCGTATTCTAAGCCAGTTGGAGCTCTGAGAGATACGAGCTCAAGGGCCTTCTCTGGATTGCAAAGCCACTATTGCTCCTCATCTCGACATTACGAGTGTGACAACAATAGTAGCAGATCTACAAATGACAACTAGAATTTACCCGAGCACCCCTATCTATTACGGTGTTGAGGGTGTTTTAGAGTTTTAGAGGTTGTAGAAGTGGAAGAGAAGAAAACTAGGGCTAAAGAAATGCAACTAAAAGGGGAGATATGAGTCGATGGGGAAGATTTATAGGTAGAACTAGGGTTAGATGTAAAAAAAGGGGCTAAAATAGCAATATTGGTGGAGCTTGGGCATGGTAGGTGGAAACCAACAACCCTTGCTCTGGTGGCACGTACTGGGGAAGAAGATGATGTCCTAGACATTGGATCAAGCACAATCTAAGACTCACAATCTAGGCACCCTAATTGGTAGAGAGGATGAGAGTCAGATAGCCTCACAAGTGAAAGGGGCCTCCACCCCATTTGGGCCACACACCAAGATTCGACCCATTAATGCTCGAAGTTGAATTAGATCAAAAATTAATTAGCAAAATTCAAATGGCCATGTATTGGGCTATGATGGTCTGGTTGAGGCAATTTTTGATCTATTCGATTTGCACTCCAAAGATCTACAACATGAAACAAATAATAGAGTAAGTAGATCTCATTGATTAGGTTCAAATAATATTTCAAGATGGTGACATCTTAAGGTGTGTAACTAAGCTCAATTTTTGCAAATTAATGTCACACATTGTAAAATTGACCGTTGGTGTGGCTAAAATGGAGTACTTAACTTCCAAACTACAAAATAGATAGCTAAATGAGTAAAAGGGTCATTAGAAGAGAGAGATAATGAGTACATAAGAGGAGAGATGAGAGTCAGGTTGTCACATTCTCCCCTCCTTAGAAGAAATTTCATCCTCAAAATTCTTCTAAGATCATAGTCGAAGTTCAAAGTTCACAATCACCATGTTTAGGCAAACAAACATAGGCATCAAGGCATCCAACACTATGGGGTGAACAATTAGGTTGTTACCATGTGTCATAAAATATAAAGGGTGCATTCATTCCAATTATATGCATATTACTTGATGTTTATCATATCATGAGCTCATCTTGACATTTAGGGTTTATATCCCTTATCCCCACTACACTAGAGTTTTGTTCATGTACTCATATGGCTTAAGGTGAATTATCAAAATCTTTATTATTAATTTCTCAAATGAGCATATTCATTGTGATGACTTTCAATTAAGGTTAACATCACCCTAATACACCTTCATCAAGTTAAAAGTACATGCATGATTTGACCCCCCTGCAATAATCACCAATTACGTTAATCACTTTTCATTTTGGGTAAAAAAATTAAGCATTGTATTTATGATCATTCAAGCTAAGATCTCAATGTGTCATCATATCAAGTTCATGATCTCAAATCTACATCTTCTATGCAAGGTATGGTTTCACACTAGGTCTAGATAATGAGGGTTGAAAACTCTAGAGGGGGGTGAATAGAGAAAATACGATCTTTACAACTTAAAACACATGGTTGGTTAAATGTAACTTGGTTAATAAGATATATAAGAAAAAATAGTAAAGCAAATAGTGGAAAGAAAATATACAACCACAAGATAACAAAATATGTAGAGTGGTTCCATCCTAAATGGCATCAATCTACTCCCTAGTTTTTTCCAACTAGGATATCCAACTTGTATATTGTTCCCTTTTCCATAGCAATACGCAAATACACAAATATTGGTGTCTTTTCTGGCTCAAGACTAACCTCATTTACATCTCAAGGATAGCTATTTTCCTCTTTGTGGGATGCCAAAAACCACCATCTTAGAGAAGATTTCAAATACCTCTACCACCTTTGGACACAACTTTCTCACAAGAAGTAGCTCCAAGGAAGCTTCACCACAACCTTCTGGCAAGAAGTAGCATGAAGCATTGAACCAAATATTGAACAAGAGAGGAAGAAGGAAATTATAACACTTTCCCACAAGATATACAATTGAAGTACTAATGAACAAGTGATGATCAACTCTACAAGGTTTAGGCAAGGTTATACTTGGTGGGATAGGACACTAATGTTGACCTAAATATTAAACTAGTTTTGAGGCAGTTGAAGATAGCAATGTGGAATACTACACTTGAAGGGTAGCATGTAGTTGGCTATCCCAATTGTGCTCTAAGTGTCCACAAGGCACTATTATATATAGGAAACACTTAAGAGTATCCAAGATAGATGTTGGGAGTGTTTAGGCTGAAGTTTAGTGAGAAACTAGCAGTTGTAGGATGTCTAATGAGATTAAAACATCTAACTTTGCACTTGCTGAATTTTATCTATTAAGTTTTATCCTTGGTGGAAAAGAAGCTCAACCAAGATGCATCTTGATCGAAAATAAGTTTGACCAAAATGCTGTCGAGACCCTTTGGTATGATGGTAATATCTTGGTCAATATAAAGTTCAAACGGGGTGCATTTATATTGAAAAGAAGTTTGACCAAAAACACTATGTCCCAATAAGTCCTAAATTTTATAAAACTGCTCAAATGGATAAGAAAAAAATATCCACCTATCTTAAAGGGTGTATATAATTACA